>JAODKL010000062.1:730758-755865 GCA_026780765.1 Petrocephalus schoutedeni
GAGTGCCCCACCCCCCCCCCCCCCCCCCCCCCCCCACCCCGAGACTGCGATTATGCAAAGATTTAGCTGCATACAGTGATCTCTTCCATTCTGTTTAGTCTAAATTTTTTTCTTTATGAGCTGAAGAGCCTAAGACTACTAATTTTAAATGACTGCAGTCTGAGTATCTTCTGCCTTCCTGACAGGTGTGTATATCAGTAAGACGTCCTACATCCGCCAAGGCGAGGAGTCGCTGGATGGGTTCTACCGGGCCTGGCATCAGGTGGAGTACTACAGGTAGGCCCGGTCCCCGGTCCGGCTAGTGGCCCGCCCCGGCGGTTGCTGGGCCTCCCCGTCACCCAGCCCATGTCCGGCATCCGCAGGTACCTTCGCTTCTTCCCTGACGGCCAGGTCATGATGCTGACCACACCTGAGGACCCCCTGGCCACCGTCCCTCGTCTGCGGAGCAGCAGCTGCAGGTATCGGATGCTCCTGATGCAGCCTGAGCGCTGGCACCTAACCGCCACCCTGGGCTGAATGTGTCAGGTGCTTACAGACGTTGTCGTTGTGTGCTGTGGACGCTCAGGGGCAGGCTGTTTATTACCTCTCCCTCCAGAGTGGAATCTGTCCTCTTCGGCCACTACCGTCTCTCCCAGGACACGGACAATCAAACCAAAGTTTTTGTCGTCGTTTCCAAGAGAATGGACGAGGTAGGCTTTCCTCTCAGCTCACATCACTACACTGGCTTGGAAAAATATTGTATAACTACACTGAACTGAACCATCACGGGCTGTACGGTGCAGATGTAGACCTCACTGCTGCACACCTTCACCTAGACTGAGTTTAGTGAACCGTGGCACACTTAGTAAAGCCAATGACAAATGAGCGCCATCCAGTGAGCTGGAGGACCATGGCCTGTATGTGCTGTAATGCCAGTTATGTGCATTTGCTGGCTGCTTGTGTCCCACAGAGGGCGACAGAGTACCAGAAAAACCGGTTCTGCCGGCGGAACCCAGCGCCGGAGATGGAGCGGAGCTTCCATGTTGGCCTGCAGCTGGCCTCTGGGGGGCGCCAGCGCTTCAGCAAGCTGGTGTGGATCCACCACTCATGTCACATCACCTACAGGTAACCATCGTGTATGACAGTCACAGGAAATACCTGCTAACTTTCCAAGTTCAGTTTTTAAACGTGTTCTCCATTACTTGTATGTCTGAGACGAGCAGACACATGACAAAAACTAAAGTATTCAAAAGAAAAGAGAGTTGAAAGTCCTGTATTTTATGTAACTAAACTTGAGTAGTTCATTTGAGGATGATGAAATAGGCAGTCACCTGGAGCAGAAACGGGCGATCAGTGAGCCGGCCGGAAGCCACACATTGGCTCCTTTGGTCTCGGCTGAGCCCAGGACCAATCGGAATGGAGCCAGTCTGGCCTGTAACACGGCAGGTTTGGGGCCTTTGCATCTGCCAGGTGCTGACTGTTACCATTCCAGGGCAGTGTGCCCTGAAAATAGCTGCTGCAGTAGGTTATCTCCAGTCTGCCTCAGACATCCTACACAGATGAATGTCAAAAGTTGGGAGCCATTGGTTTAAACATTTAAGATATTTAAGCATTGAATGTTAATGGAAATGGCTGTCACTAGGCAAAAGATAATCTGTTAAACATATTTTCGTTGTACATCCACATTATCAGAAATATACAGTTAACGTTTCACTGTCCCCTTTTTTCCTATAGCAGTCAGAGTGTCCAAAGTTCTTGTGAAATATGATCCCTGAAGCCCAGAAATGCTCATTTTGATTATCATTCATCCCTTTAGGGCGACCGGGGAGACGGTGGTTACAGCTTTCGAAATAGACAAGATGTACACGCCCCTCTTCTTCGCTAGAGTGAAAAGCTATACCGCCTTCTCGGAGAAGCCACTGTAGCCGGCCTGAAAAATGCCTGTTTTCGCAACGCACGCACACGAGCTAAGATTGACACACACACCCGCTGCACATGACTCACCCAATTTTTTTTTCTCTTCATGCTGGATTATGATTTTGATGAATGTATATTTGTAATAGTGTTTTTTCTCTGCTTCAATTTTAAACTTCTGAATTTTAGTATGCATATAAAATGTTCTTGGATAATGCAGTTTCATTGGAAAGCACACGGAGAGCTAAGCATTATTTATTTTACCAGAAACATTGCTGAATGGCCCTCTTACCACATACCTATTCAGATTGACAGGAAATACTTCCCAGAACATAAAGAATGTGTGTATAGTTCTTTTCTTATTTTTGAGCTGGATTCTCGCAGATGTGTCCTAATGAAAACTGGAATAATTAAATAGCAGTATCCTGACACAGCTTCCTCTTTGTCATTGCATGGTTTGTGTTTTGTATTTTTGATTCCTGTTTGGGCCAACTGAGTCACTGTCAGCTGAGTTTAGTTTAACAGGGCTGGTTAACTGGATTATGTGTTACTAGAATACTGGCAGATGTCTGTTCTCAGAAAGCACTCTGTCTTGACAGATCATTCCAGATACAAATGCAATCTTCCATACTAGTGTGTTATTTTCAGATTGCTATAAATGCTAAAACGTGTGATTTTGATTTGTTCAGTGTTCTGGGGATGTTGCACATTAACATGCACTTTAAGACCACAGGTATACAGGAATACAGCCTGATTGGGGGGGGGGGGTAAGTAAGGTCTTCCTTGTCATTTCTTAATAACATTAATACGATAATTAATGTGGACAGCTCATTATAACCTGCATAATTACAGAAAGCACGCAAAGGCAGCGGAGCTGTGGGTCTTTTAGTTGAGGCACAGTCCATCAAGTGTTTATTGAAAAATTCCAACATGGTCTCATCGATCCTATCAATCAGCCTTCACTCTTACACATAGTAGGCGATATCTACAGTCCATAGTCACGGTTTGCGGTTGACATATTACCAAAAAACATCAAATGATAAGAAAATCAAAGGCTAATAACAATGCATGAGATCTCTAAGCAGCAATTAACAGCAGTCAGGTAATATAGCTATTAGTAATGTGCGTGAATAAAATGCCATCGGTGTGTACAGCTATAGCCAATATAGATTGTACAGAACGTCAGACGGCTTATTCTGAGCTTTTATCCTCCTCGTCCTTTCCCTTTAATGAAGGTGCATTGACAAGTATACAAATCAGCATTTGCGTTCCTATCCAATTCTACGTTAAGCATTTTAAGAACGATCTAAATTTTGTAGGCTTTGGTACGGTCATTCTATGGCTCTCATTAAGAAATCTTATATCCCCTATTGTTTTGTAAAAATAAACATTTTAATTTGGAATATTCTGGTCATCGTACAGGTTTTTACAAACAAGACTTATTCCCTTTGTTGGATTTCAATTCTCTATCCAGTCAAACCTTCAGTTATGGGGAAAAACATAAATAAAAGACAAGGTCAAACCAGCGATTAGTGCATTCTAAAAGAAACTCAGCAGTTCACCAGCTACTGTATTAATCACCATACGCATTTCTATGAATATGCATAATGGAACCATTAGATTTTGGTCCATGGAAACTGAAAATGTTCAGTTAATTTTATGTCCTGAGTGAGAGAGAGTTAGGGTTAGGGACAGGAAATCAGTTTAAAGTTGCATGTATCACATTAGAATCAATTTACTCAAGTTTGCCATCACTGGTTGCAGTCATTATTGTGGCAAATTATGATTAATACTCACTCATTAAAAAAAATTAAGACTAATTTTATACTACAAATAAAATTTTAAATCCTGACAACTAAGAAAACACTATGACCTTCCTGAATTTCCCTTCTACATTCCATCTTCTGTAAACATTCATGAAGAATCAATGCTTGTTAAGTCAAGAAATAATAAATTAAGTCAATTAATTAAAATCAGGCTTTTCTGGTCGTCTGTACAATAACACAGGAGGTAAGCCGTGTCTGGAGAGGGTTAGTGATGGGTTTGTTATGAAAAGTTGCTCCCACGAATATGCAAAGACGATACCGTCACTTGTCAGACCCATAACCAGTAACACAGGCTACAGTGAAGTGCATGGTTCTTAGTGCAAGAAACCCCGGCTTGGTGGAATCATTACTGTGCGTCCTTTAAGGAAACGCCACTTCCATTTATTGAATTAAACTAAATTACACTTTCAGCAGATATGTTCAGTCTGAGACCAATAAAACTCATCAGCCACATAACATGTTTCACTATTGGGAACTTGTGGATAAGAGAGGGTATGCTGGTGCATGTTAAATATGACTCCATTTGTTTGACTCTGCACTCGTACATACGAGCATGACCAGTAATGCACAGTGAGACCACAGAGAAACACATCTGAAAGTACGCACTCTGCCCTACCGCAGATATTCCAAATTAAAGCCTTTGTTTTTTGTTCTTAATAGTTTTTCTCTTAACCACGACGAGCATAAATTCAATATGAATAATAAAAATGGTTGTTATGTGCACAACTTCTACAGGAATCTCTAACATTAGAATGGCCGTCACTCTTTGTCTAGTGTGGATAAGATATGCTCTTCTACCTCGTTTCCTTGAAATTAATAGTCTAGCTGAAGGTGCCGATGTGTGGTGACGGGTGACCCTAGGCGGTTAGCACAGTGCTGCAGGGCCCTCAGTCCGCTCTCAGTTTTATATGCTTCATGCTGTCCGATGACACCACCCCGTTTGAGTGTCCATTCATGGAGGATGCCGTGCCATTCTGATACTCTTTTCTTTGAGAAGGACCATGCTTCTTGTAGGTCTGGAAAAAAAGACGTGCTGTCATTTAGGATTCTGTATCATTTTTAATTGTAATTTTTCCCTTTTTATATGTCTTTGAATGTAGCGTTGTCATGCACATGTCTCTTTAAGAACTTGGTCAATAAAACTACACTACCCATGGGGAAATGGTTGTTATACAAGCCATGTTCATAAAAAGCCTGAGTACTTCCTTCCTGCAATACTGGTTGATCAGACACAACCAAACTTTTAAAATAGCAAACCACAACTCATGGAATACGGACACACACGTGAATAACATATGACTCAAGTTTACCTTTACATAAAAGTTCAGGAAAAGGATAATGAGAGTGACCATGTAGGATATCTGGAAGTAGAGCCATCCCATCGGGAAGCCACAGGGCCAAACCACGGCACACGTCGTCTGAATGACAGTCAGGACGAACTGGATCTGTGGTCGAGAGAAACGGAAAGGCATCACATGTCACACGGTATCCTTTCATACTTTAACTTTATTGTATTAATGCTGTTAAAAAGTTATCACCCCTGGACCCTTGCCCCTACATCAGGGGTGGGCAATTCCGGTCCTGGAGGGCCGTGGTCCAGCATGTTTTGGTGATTTCCCTGCTCAGAAACACCTGGTTCACCTCACCAGTTAATTGTCAGGTTTAAGTGAACCCTGACAATTAGGGAAATCAGGGAAATCACCAAAATGTGCAGGACGGGAATTGCCCACCCCTGCCCTACATAGATAATGCAGTAGCATAATGATGTTTGTGGAGAGTGCTTTGGTAAGTAAGTGAGAATCACATCCTGAACAGAGGTGACACAGGGCACCTGGAAAGGGCTGCATCTGCGTATTCTGCGAGCAGCGCGTGCAGCACACACTGACCTTGAGGGACACCGGCTCATTCATCATCCACATTGACAGTAAGCACTAAGCTGGGGGCAGCACTGGGTAGTCGTGGGTCTAACACGGCAGAAAATCATCCCTGCTTCATTTCCATTTGGGCTCAGAACCAGCTAATGGCACTGAAGCTGTTCTCCTGAAACACCACCGGCTGTGATTTCCCTCCTTAAATATCACACACACACACACACGCGTCCGCATGGCCAGACTCTCGACCACCGCCCCCCCACCCATTTCCTGTACTCACGAGCTGCCCCTGTGTAATGTACTTCTTCCACCACAGGTAGGGCCGCATGGCAGGAATGGCGGATAGGCCGTAGTAGGAGTACATCAGCACGTGGATGAAGCTGTTCAGGCAGGCGCCGAAATACGCTGCACAATCAAATACATCACTGTTATTTTTAGGTCCGTTGACAATTAATCCCAACAAGGGTGAATCAGCACCATTCCAAGTATTTTTGGGTAAATGTAAGGCCCCAAACACCTTATATGGACACCTAATATTCAGCTAATGACACAGTAGTTGTTAATGTTATATGGAAACAATCTGATAAACCATTACAGTGGTTATAGGTGTAAAACCACACTGAATGGGACACAATGACAAGGACAATATTAACCTTAAAGGTTCAAAGCCATGCAGGTCACTGGGCCGGTCAACCTATTAGGTGACATAGGCGGCCACCTAGGGTGCCATTATCTGAAGGGAAGTTGACTTAGGAAGGTAATTTCACTTTGCCTCAGATAGGGGGCACTGGAGGCAACTCTTGCCTAGGGCAACACGTGGTATTGAGGTAACTGGTATTGAGGTAAATGGAGCAAAAGCAGTGGAATCCATGTTTCAGGAATGGGAACATTCACACAAACTGTCCATGTCTGGCTATTATGGAGGACGATGAGGTCAGATGGATTACTCACAGTGTCCACAGGGAACCCAATTCATGACAAACCACCAGATGTTGAGCATGGTGGCGTGATGGTACACATGCAGGAACGTGATCTGGTGGTTGTTCTTCCTCAGGATGAAGAAGAAGGTGTCCATGAATTCAATGAGCTTGGAGAAGTAGTACCACCACAGGACATTTATAATCTGCAGGAACAAGACGAGGAAGACCACAGAGCTCAGAAACAAGGACCTGGGATTTTGGAGAAAGCCTCCTAGAACCAGCCAGGAGGACACAGCGTGCTTCTGCTTTGCCCCGCAGTGCCTGAGAAACAGCAGCGAGTGAGCATTGCAACGTGCAGACCTGCACTCTGTGTTATTTTGACGTGCATTCGCCTGCCGCGCCCAGAAGACATTCTCCCAGAGGGAGAAACAGCCTTGTGTGGCCTAACCGTGCAGCAACCTTGACGGCAGATCTACAATGATCTTCTCAAGTCAGTGTCAGACGCACCTCCAGGGAGATCTGAACATCTCAACTCGATCACGACAAACTGGAGCAGTGAATTCAACCATAAGGACCCAGTGACGGCCATGACTGGCCCTCATCCCTGCCTCCTGCACACCCCTGAGGCCCACCCCTGCACGTCGGCCTTGGTGACCCTGCTGTACCTTGTTGTCGGCACTCCCTCCACTGTGGGTGTCCTGGCAGTAGAAGCTGTACCCGCCTTGCAGGACACCTGTGACCAGCTGGACAAAGAAGTCACTGGTTAGGCAATGCTCATGTGCCCATGGGTACATCCAAGCACACAGTCTCACGCAGCCGCACACAGTCGCATGCAGCCGCACACAGCCATACACAGTCACACGCAGCCGCACACAGTCGCATGCAGCCGCACACAGCCATACACAGTCACACGCAGCCGCACACAGCTGCAGACACTCGTGTCATATGCACACACCCACACTATTATTTATGCGTCTTTGGGAGGCACAAGCAGTTCTGCAAAGACACCAGCTCAGCTGAACAAAACGATGGGGGAATTACCTTATGGGAACATTAAATACATGTCAAAGCGCGGGCACTGAAACTGAGAGCATTTAAACTGTGCCACGCATCAACCGGCAATCAATTAAGGTACTGCCGGGATGGCCGGGGATTTACAAGCTGCTGGGAGACTGTTCCAGGCCGGCCACAGCATCGGGCCACTGCCAGAGTTCAGCGGACGCTGCAACACTGCTAGGTTTCGATGTGCGAGGCAGTTACATGGTTCTTTGGCATCTAAGCATTAGAGAGCAGGCAGGGGAGAGCACTAGATGGCATCAGACTCGGCATGCCGGCTTGCGGCGCGTTCCCCCGCTCGCTCGTCAGCGATCTGCGCGGCTTAGCGCCCTTCCACAAACACGCCACTTATCGCACAACAAGCTGGGCTTGTGCTGGCTCTTTGTTCATTGTCTCACAGCTGTGTGCTTCATGCCGCAAGTGGTGTCTCTCAAAGGAGGCCTTGTTCATCGATCCTTCAGATGTACACGCAAGAGGGTCCGGCTTGGAACAGCCCAGTCTGCAAACCGGCCGGCCGTCAGTCACCCTGCGTGACATGCGACAGCTAACCTACGGGCGATCCTCTCACGTCCCCCAAGGTTACATCACCTAAATGCTTCCGTTCTTATTTAAAACCGTAGTTCCTCTGAGGCCATAAAAAGCCATCATCCTCTCACCAATGGGAGGTACAAACAGCACAACCTACTTTTCTTTCTTTTTTTTTTTCTTTTACTTATTCCGCCACCGGAAAGTGGTCTTCAAACAAACAACAAGTGCCGCTTTTGCTGAAACCGCTAGCCTGCAGTGAGGATCCTGACTGACCTCCTCATTCCACATTCTTCCAGGTTTATTACTCAAACTTCTGCAGCTGTTCCTGAGTCAATGCAAAACAATTCCTCCCAACAGGGACACATTGATAGCTGAGAACCTCTTCTGCAGAGCATCAACATTACAGTAACTAAGATTCCAGGCATTCTACTTCTAATAACATGAATATAGCTGGACATTTTTGGTAGCTTAAATGCTGGATTTGTTCCGATGAAACACACTCTTCGATCACACCACTGCTCTGGCCCTGTGACTGATAGCCATGTCTGTATCTGCAAGGAAGGCATTCTCCATCTCTCAAAGCTAAAGGCACCTGTTTCATTACGACCAGGGGACCACATGACCTTCCTAGCTTTGCCCCGAGTGTCGGGTGATTCCGATCCAGCCAGATGCCTTTGAAAGGGTCCCACTCACTGAGGTACACCGATTACAATGCACCACACCTGCTAAGGAGTCCTGCTCAATTACCAGAGATAACACACAATATCAGCCAATCGAATGATGAATCACACACCAGATCCCTGGTCCTACCCCGCCATAGCCCAGGCCTGTGCTGTCTGAGCAGCCATGAATTGTGGAATATGGCACATAAATATTCAGAGTCTAGTGTCCAATCTGGAACATTAGGTTAAGGGACATCTATACAGTTCATGGTGTGATGCAAGAAGAAGCTGATGCATGAAGGAAAGAGTCCAGCATAGCATGGCTGCTCATGCAGAAAGGCACATTTTCTGCAGTGCACAAAGGAAAAAAGGACTCACTGCAATTTGGTACCTGTACTGGACTTTATTGTTGCTTCATGTGCTATAATCTTGTGCATTAGCTAATCATTACTATGCATTACGTAATTATATATGTGAATGTCAAGCGTGCAGGCGTCCCATCTGGGCAGCTTAGAAGCCCAGTCACTGCCCAGCACTTTAGCCTTCTATCTTAACGTCGCCTCCCGGAAAAGCCGCGTCCTTCACCTGCTCTGGAATCTGACCTGTGTAACAGCACCTTCGATCGGAATCAGGCGACAGGATCAGGTGGAGTTCCGGGGAGGCTATTCAGAACACTGTGACGCAATGCGCAGCGGTGTGTGTTTGTGTGTGTGTGTGTGTCCCTGCATGCGTCTGCCTGTCCTACTTGAACAGGGAAAGAAATAAACATTAATGGCAGAGGTGTGCCACCAGCTGATTCTCTGTACGCGCTTGTTGCTGGAGCCAGCAGGCGTGGAGGCGATGCCCCGGGGCTGAAGCTGACAGCACAGGAGGCACGAGACCCCATGGCATGGCACTGACTTAGCTGATGGTCTTTTCAGACCCTCAGCTATTGGAGGGAGGGAAGTAATGGGCATCTACGGGAAACTGTGGGGCACAATTTTAGCACATGTGATTTCTTTTTTTTATTGGGGTGGGTGTGGTTGGAGGGTTGTAATTATTTCTGAGATATTCCACCAGCCTAATGAATAATTCCTAGGTCTGTTTACCTGCATAGGTTCATAGACTCCTACATCTACACAGAGGTGAGGTCAGAGGAAGTGCTCAACACTGGAACAGTAATCACGCAAACCTGAACCGTCCATGATATTCAGTGACAGGGAACCAGGAAAGGTGATTTAATCGCCCTTCGTATCCACGAGGCTGCCCAACCTTTATATAAATATTCAATTGCATTAATACTACGTCAGCAGATGAGGCTGGAGGTCACGGAGTTCTGAGGCATCCAAAGTAAACGACATAGTTAGCGGACTGTAACGCTAACTGCAGGATGATTTTGGATGAGTAGGCCACCACGGTAAAACAAAGAAACAAACATAACCTGGATCGCTCTACACAAACAGCCGGAGAATTTCCTCCAGCTGGCCAAAAACAGGTCCTGATGAATACACAGACACACTGAGGCACACACATACTTCCTCATTTCGTAACTGTAGAAGCATCCCTTCCTTTCTGCAAGCCTGTGTAAGTCTCCAGCATTAGCGGAAACCAACAAGACGACGCGAGCGCTGCCTGTGTCCCGTATCGACGGGGATCATGTCCAGATGACGGGCTCCTCAGCCTCGGGTCTTTTCCACAGTCACGCACACACCCATGTCCTCTGCGTCCGCTCGGATGCCTGATTATGACGATGCCCTTGGACCGACGCATCCATCTGTCACCTCGTAATATAATCTCCAGACAAGCCCTGACCTAGAGCGCGGCTGCCCACGGCGGGCCCACCCAGACAGGCCTCCCCCCACCTCATAGAACATGTAGAAGGACAGCAGAGTGAGGCCCAGGTTGTAGGCCAACATCAGCCCCCGGCAGGACAGCGGCTGCCGGTTTCTCATGTACTTCGGGCCGCTCCACACGACGAGAAGATAGAGAAGTGTCAGCGAGAAGGTGGGGAGGTAGTAGTCCAGAAGCAGCCATCCTCGAACCCGTGTATCTGTAAAGAGGTGTGAGGAACATCAGGCGACCCCAGCAGGTATAAACATGACACAGCAGCAGGACACATTCACCGGGGCACACGATGGAGGACACAGTGCACCATGTACCAAGAGACACCCTGAGGAACACGGCGTGAAAACCTAGCATCCCAGCAAAAGGCTGCGGACAGCTGGGTCACGCACAACTAGTGCAGAGTAAGCCTGTCCTTAAAGCGCTCAGCGTGGTGCTGACACTGCCGACCGTGTCAAAACAAACATGCAAAGATCATAAGCTGGCGATCCACTGAACTGCCAGTCCTGTCTGATGAAAGCGGTTAGTGGTGAAATCCCACTAAGCACTAACCGCGGAGTACTCAAAAGGCTTCAGCTGCGGTTCCTCTCTGCCCCTCTGAACAACTAAAAATACGTCTTGGTGCTGGCGTTTGACACTTTCGTTCAGATTCACAAAGAAGAACTGAAATGAGATACAATGTTTCCAAGACAACTGAATTGCTGAACAAAACAGATTTTATAACAATGAAACATGTTGACCACACCTAGAAATAGTGCTTGAATGAATCATTATGGGAAAATGATGTAACCATTGGCTTCAACTTGAGTTTCATTCTCTGCTCTGGTAAAACCTCACTTTAAATCACATGTGTGTGTACGATAGTTGTAGGTGATCTCCTGGTGATTTACCTCTGGGGCCCATCCATGAATCAATATACAAGTTTATCTTGTGGTTAAACGCCTCCATTTCCAACCTGGTGGAAAAAAGGGAACTTTCATTAGAGGTTTCTAAGAGCAAGACCTGATTCAAATAACTGACCCAAGTCTATAATCACACTCAAACTAGACGGGTTTACAACCCTGTCACCGTACTGTCATTTGCTATCAACTTTCACGTAAACAGTAACAAGAAATGGAGAATCATTACCTAGAAATAAGCAATCCCCCAGCAGACATTTTAGGATATGTTAACATAAATTATAGAACAAACGCTTTGTTTAGCAATAATAGTTTATGAATAGAGAAATCTAGCTGAGGCATTGTAGTTGTGGACCAGACCAGTGTCGTCTGGCAAACTCTGAAAAAGTCAATTGTCAGCTATCCTAAGTAAGGCAGGTCATCATAAAATGAGGCAGAAGGTGTAATCAGATAAGCTGGGCCTCTGCCCACTGATCCAGGCTCTCCTCTGTACACCCAGTGTCCTAAAAACTTGCACTAAAAGATGTCACGATTTCGTAATTCACAGCCAGGGCAGACGGTTCCCCACTAACCGCATTTCGGTTACTAATTTACAACAGAGTGCCGGCCAGCCGATTTAGCGTACACCCACTGAACGGAGAAGGTAAAAAGAACGGGAGATATGATATTGCCCTGAAATGATAACACGGGGCCACACAACGTACACATCGTGATCTGCCGAACAGTGCTGTACAAACTGAACATATTATGAAAGACACCCAGGAAGCGAAAAAACGGCGCTGCGGGACATCGCGCGGCAGGGTGGGGGAGACATCGCGCGGCAGGGGGGGGGGGACATCGCGCGGAGGGACGCACAGCCTTCGCCTTCTCTTTTTACACATTCACGACTGAGTCCTGAGTAAATACAACTTTACGCATCTATGTCAATTACATTTACCTTACAACATGAAGTCTAATTAAGTCGCAAATACAAAAGCAGCACTTCATCCATGAGGCTGCCAGACGTTTATACAGTTAAAATTACACTAACATATAAGGCTGCAGGTCGCGGAGTTCTGGGGCATCCGAAGTAAATGGCATATTCAGCGCACCGTAACTCGTCATTTACAGCACTGCCAATGTGTTCACACACCAGGACAACGGTCACTGCAAATGAGATGATCCCTCTTCCCTTATGTATGTAAAGTCAGCATACGGTAATTAGGTTCCAGCCAGGTCCGTAATGCAGACAGCCTCAGCTTATTAATGCCATCAACTGATATCTCTGAACTTCAGTCCTGCGAATATCTACACGACACAAAAAAAGAAAACGGACGTGGGATAACATTTTTGCGATTAACGCACTATTACGTTGTTTATTTGCCGTGATTTGCATGCAAGACTGCACTAAACCCCCGGCTGTCAGACGTCCGCTCAAAACTCCATCCCTGTGCATGTCGAGCCAAAGTGACCTTGTTTACTGTGCCAGTTTGCCTCTTATCGCCCCGATATCTTCCCGTCCGGAGCGCCGCACTTCTGGACGTCCGATCGCGGAACACTGGGGGCACTTCGGCGCCTGTCAGCCGCGCCGCCGTAAATCACGGCACTTAGCGGGAATCAGCAGCCGCACAGCGCCATGCAGAGCCCCTTCGAAGCCGCATCCGGGGGCAGCAGAGATGCCGAGCGAGCGCTCGGCACACACGCAGCGGCCGGCGAAGCGCGACCATCCGCCGCTAGCCGGCTAGCGGCTCCCCTGCCAGGGGCTGCGAGTCTCGGTTGCGTCTGTCAGAGAGGCACAAATACCTTAAATGATCCGGAAAATCTTAGGGAAAGCGAGTGCGGAGGGCTCAGAGCCGCCTCGGCGTCCGTCTTTCCAGCTTTTTCCTGGGAAGGAAAGCTGTCGCCCCTTGGCTCTGGCTGTGCCCTCCGAGAAGGTGCGGCTCCAGCGCGGAAATGCGCCGTGGAAAGCGGCCGCCGCTGTTAAGACATGTCGGCCCTGGCACGGCGCCCCGGAGCCGCGCACACGCCTAGTCACAGACCTCCCGATTTGTTACCGATTTTCTGCGCTTTTCTGTAACGGGACGGAGGGCAAAGCCCCGGCCAGCCTGGGGATGCGGGGAAGAGCCCCAGAGCCATTTCAGGCTCTCTTACGTACTCTGGCATGTATGAGTACATATAAGTATACAGGAACTTATACTCTAATAAATACAGGTACAGAGAGAGACATACGTAGATATGAATGTTTCTGGTCCTCATTTGAAACTTCTGCTCTTGTATCTATGTGCTGTTAATATCTATTTAATATGACTTTAGTTAGTTCCCCTGCCAGCTACTATTTAGTTAAAAAGAGGTGCGCAAAGCAGATCAGCCGCGCACACTCCCCACAGGCTGCGCCGTCTCCGTTTGTAAGCTGACAGTAAAAGTTTCATCCCAAACTGGGATGGGACCCCCCAGCCCCCAGCAACATTTCTTAGTCATTATTTTACATTTTAAGCCAAGGTTGTATATTTAGCGGTTCTCTATTCCGATTGAGATCGCTACAAATTACCTTCGTTACGCCGCTGAAGTTCCCAGTCGCCGGCGTGGATCTGATGTCAGGCGTTACATTGTAGCCAGATACCCCCCCCCGCTCACCGCCTGACCGCACTGTGTCACCCCATTGATGGGGCGGGTGCACGGGCCAATCACGGCGCCGCGCCGCGCCGCCGCTGCGGGGCGTGGACGCGCAGCCCCCGGGACGCGCAGCCCCCAGTCGCCCGCCGGCCCGGTGCTCCCTGAGTTACCGCTGGCGTTTGGGAGACGCATGTAGGTTTTATGTTTGTGATGATTCCTAATATTGAACGATAGTGATTCTTGTTCCCTACATCGATAGTAATACTGTAATATCAAAAATGCAATTTCCAAGCAGCTAATGCGGTGAACAGGAGAGATCTAGTGTTGATGGCTTTATAGATAGGATTGGCAGCGTTAATCAGCGAATCACGACGCTTTATGTGGCGACTTTCCACTTGGGGGAAATTCTCCCTTTGTCGGCATCAGACCGCCTTCCATAAGCTCCGCATCCACCACGTGCTGCCGTTTGCTTCTGGCCGTCGGAGCTGCTGAGTCACTGGAGCGCGCCTGTCCAGCGCAGCCCTGCACTGGCCGCCTGTGCTTGCCAAGCAATTGATTGTAAATTTGCATCGAAATGCACCGTAGCCGTGAAAAGTGGCACTTAATGAGCTCTGTTAAGCGGCTCTCTCGGCGTAGCCATGTTTTAAATTCCCCTTAATGGCCACACAAGCCGCTAGCCGTCTTCTTGGATTCACTAATGAAGAAGTTGAAATGACAGCAGCTCAGGGACCCGAGAACAGCAGTGATGTCTATAGAATAGCAGCCCCATCGTCCTGGGGACCGTGGCAGTGCGGTTCTGTCACTGCAGCAGGCTCACTGATGTGATTTCGGGGGGAAAGCGGTTTGTCTTGGGTTATGGGGACGGCGCCTCCTGATGAGCCGCCATGGGCCCCAGCCATGCCCTACAAGCAGCCCGCGTTTCAGAATTCCCGCATTCCATTTTTAGTACTTTGTGGTGTACTTTTACTTGTATTGGAAGAATATGAAGTATTATAAGAACACTCTTGCTCCGAAATCCATCCACAAAGCACCCCAACTAAACTTCCAACACACCAAAAGCAAAAATGGGACGACACGACCAAAATGCCGCATGCAGTTTAATTGCTCTGGATAAATTGACGGTAACGACTGACGAAACCAGGAAAGGGTGGCCGGGGAGTCAAACGTAGGGCTGGCGGCGGGGAAACTGGGCTGGAACCGGCAGAACAAATGGCAACACCTGGAGGCGCGCAACCCTGGCTACTTAAGGCGAGTCAGCTATGAATGTTATTCACCCAGAAGTTCGAGTTTGTGATAACATTTAACGTAATCATTTTTAGCTATCGACAAATATCTAGGTTAAACTATTTATTTCATTGGGGGGGCTAACTAGCATTTTGAGGGCTTATTATCCTTATTATTACTAATAAGGTAAAGGCATTTGCTAAATAAAAAAAAATGCATGGGGGATATAAAGAAATGCTCACAACTTGCAGTACTTCTTAAGCAAGCCAGTGCTTCCTTAATTTGTAAGAGAGACGCTTGTTCTCTACTCAGATGTTTTGTTTTTTAAAATAATACTTATGTAGGGTTTTTCAGTCCTCTTTCTACCCTTGCCTTCAAACAAGTGTGAAAGACCAGAAGGAGTCGTGTGCGTTTCACATTGAGCCTGACTGGAAGGAAAACATTCCTGAAGATATGAAAGGTGGCCAGCATCAAATAGGGAAATAATGGTCACTAAGTCAGTACTGTTATGTAAAGTCAGTTACAGGGCCAGCCACAGCCCCTGGCCAATCCCTTCAGTAATGGGGAAAAGCAGCAGGTCAGTCAGCGGCTTTAAAAACCAGAGTTTTAAAGCTTCACAGCCCTCCTGAGGGACTCAAATTTTACTGAGGTCCACATGACCCATCCTGGATTTGAGTAATGGGTAAGAGACTCATTTAGATGTCTTGCTTTTGGGAGACTCTCGAAGTAAATTATTGAGCATGAGCCTAGCTGTGCGGCATCAATATCAACATCACATGTTATGCACATACAGTTTTCAGATTGCAAAGAGTGCAATCAGCTGGGTTGAAATTAGGCTTGGGTGGTATCTAATTTTTCATGCCGTCCGGACACTATACTGTGTATTTTCAAAAGCAACATTATTTTGCAATGTGGTCTTTCGAAATTGTGGCAATAAAATTTAAACTGAAAAAGATTACCTAAGAGGGGATAAGCATTTTGTTAGAACGTTTTTACTATCATAAACAAAACTTAGCAAGTTTTGCAGTATTAAAGATTGTGCCCTTTTTTCTTAGAAAATGTAATGTTTACCGCTGCTGATTTTGCATGAGCCCTGGATATAGTCTCTGACCCAATCAGGCTGATTTCTTTCCTTGTTTTTGTACTTACTCATAGACGGTGTGGTGTGTTTGAGAGAAATTTAATAATGAGTGACGATAAAGCAAACAAGAACTGGTCACCCAAAGGCATTCACGTTCTGCTGCATGTAAATATTATGGATCCTATATGGACATTGAGCCAAAGCAAGTAGTTGGCACAAATCTTAACACCAACTTACTTGATGTACTCTAGTGGCAGATAAGTTCAAATTCGCTATAATTTTACATTTTCAACTTCTTAATTATTACAATACTTACTGCAGAAAATTCACATCTGAATATTTTAAATGTTTTCAACATGTAGTCCGAGTACATAGTAAACACAAAAATTAGTGCTGTATTGCTTAAAGGCATAACATATCTGTGAATACTAGTTTTTATTATAAGCATCAAAAGGATCCAGCAATAGCCTACATAATGCATAATAGCATTCTGTGGCTTTATTAGATAAATCTGCTTAAGTGAATGTTTGTTAATTCTCCAGCTCCCTCTAGTGGAATGAAAAAGGTAATACTCATTCTTAACTTGGGATAGTCTTTGACCGTACATTGACCCTGTCCCGCAAACCAGTTACACAAAATAGATGGATCAAGAGACAGACGCTCATTAAATTCACAGATGTTATCAAGTTACAGCATTGTCATCAGCTTTCTTTCCGTGTTTCATATAAGATACAAAAATAAAAAGAACCTGCATTTGTCTGAAAATAGGACAAGCTTCATATCACAATATAAAAACTGAACTTGGAATCCCTGCTAATCATGATTTGGGCATTGCATCTTAAGGGAAAATCCTCTATAATAAAATGCACAGTAAGCACCTCATACATATTTATTAAACAAAATACCTTTACTCCCTTCTGAATGGTGAATGATTAGTTTTCAGCAACATACCATTACGATGCTAATTGAAATATTTTGATGTTAGCACAAAAGGCAAAACATCACAGCAAATGCTTCATAAGGATACTGGAGTATCATTCAATCAAAAGAGACAAATTCAAAGTTAGATGCAGGTTACTGTGGACATGTATGTCTAACTGTACAAGTACAGTATTTACAGTAAAATCTTGCTAATTTACCTTAGGAGCCTGATACATGTACGCAGCCATCACAGAGACAAAATCTGTTACCCATGAATACCAGGGGAAATATATGTACAGCTTTTTTCCAGCTAATAAAATAATGAAAAAAAAAAAAAAAAAAAAAAAAATCTGATATACACACAGGTCCAGCACACCTGACCTTCCACCGGAGTCGGGCTGTCCCACCCCGTCCCACTAATATAATCAGACTGGACCACTGTCAGCTATCTGTCCAGCCACAAGTTTGGTCATTGCATGCAGAAACAGGGGTATGAATAACAAAACATTTGGGAATTCCATTAAAGCTTCAGAATGGCCTTTATTTTCCACTGTTCACTGGCTCCCCTAGGAGGTCAGGGCAGCGCTCAAGTCCACTGGCAATGTGGTCACACTTCCGAAGAAGGTCGTAGTTGATTTTGTCTGTGATCACACTGTCCTGCTTGTACTGTGGGTGCTTGGCGACAAAATCTCGCATCCATTTTGCCATAGTCTTCAGCTCGCCTGCGTGTGATAGGGGACACGCAATTACCCGAGGTGACACGGGCATCTCAGAATGCACCACAGCCAAACTCCAGTATAAAACCCATCCCCGTTTTAATCTATGCCATTGCTGCCCCTGAATACAAATTGTAAAGAAGGAAAGTGAGCTTATCTGAATATAACTAAGGAATTTCACTGACCTGAGGCTCGCTTCTTGATTAGTTTCAGATAATTCAGTATGGTGCAGCGTGTGTCTACGTCCACCTCCATGTTCTCCAAATAGCAGTTGAGGATGGGAATGAGTCCTTGGAAGACACCCTCCTAAAAGAGGGAGAGTGAGGCACTGGAACATTTTGGCCAGACAGCAGCCAGAATTGTGTGGAGGATGACGGGACACTGACCTTGCCGTTGATGATCTCGTCGATTCCCATGAGGGTGTACTCCTCATGGTCATCTGTGCTCTCCATGCCATTTGGGGTTGCTGAAACGCCATCGACTATGGCATTGCAGCCTGGAGGGTAGGAATTTATAAGCATACTTTAGGAGACTAACGTAAACTGATATGCACTCAAGACAGTCAATGTGCACGTCTGTTATGTAAATTGACCAAATATGTTCGATTTACCAAGTGCTTCAGCCACCCAGATTTTAGACTAAGCTACCTGCCATCCATCATTGATGTACCCAGTCCCACTGCAAAAAAAGCAACCTAGAACTACAGATTCTTCAAAACAATTCACCCCCACAGGATTCACCTTTAAAAATATCCTTCCGGAAGTAAAACTTCCCCTCCAGCACAGCGTTCCGTTTCTGGGCGACCTTCATGTTCTCGTCTACCTGAGTTGGGATCAGGTAAGAGTAACCGCGCGATGCAAAACACGAGATAGCTAACTGGCGTTCGCGTTTCCAACATGAACACTCACGTTCCAACAGTCATGTGATTTATGAGAGGGTGATTGTTTTCCTGGGCTCATGTTAGAGAACAAGTTTGGGCAGAAATTCCTACCTTTGATAAGGGGATCAGGAAGTCCAGCTTGTAAGACAGAATGACTCTGGTCAGCAACACGATGAAAACAACGTATGCGGCATTCTCAAAGTCGGTCAGCTGGACCTGTGAGCAGGAAAACGCAAGTAAATAAAAATAGAAAAGAACCCCCCAGACCACATGGGAGCTTCACAGGGCTGTACAGCATTTATCAATCTCTTGCACAGGTTTTGCTTTCAGTCTGGATATTGTGAGCTTACCTCCATGGGCCGGAATTCCACCCTCCATCCAATGTCGGAGTTTGGGGGGGGTGGTTTGAACCTCATCGTCTGCCAGTTGGTTGACTGAATATTCTTTAAATAAGACGGCACAGGCAGTACAGGGTTTACATGTGGGCTACACCTGAAATAACCCTAAACCTCACCAATAATTAACCCCAGACACCTGTACATCAGATCAGCAAGTTTAAATGTGTTTAATGTCTAACTTCAGTAGTTTGCCAATAGTCTTTTTTTTCCCTTTTGACGAGAGGGCCAGACTGAGGAAGACAGCAAAGAGGTACAGACCTCAAAGTGATCAGACTCATTGTCATCATCCAGGTTAATCTTCTCCTCGAACAGTGAGAGGGGGTCTCGGATGAAGAGGTGGGCAATGTGCTGAGCGAGCAGTTTGTCGATACCTGGCAGGGGGTTTCATTTATCAAGACTTAAAATCCACAGGTGTTCAATTCGTATGCAGAACACAGGATGATAAAAAAAAAAAAAAAAACCTACATGGCACAGGAACCCTTTCAGCACATTACCTGCATCCAGGAGCTGTTTGTAGATCTCCTCGTCTATCGTTAACTCAATGTCGTTATACTTCTCACCACAGCTGGAGAGGTAGCTGTCGATCGAATCATATCGCGACTTAAAGATCCGGAATTTGCTGTTTTTCAGCGGCTGCAAGGAAGACAATACATTTACAGCATTTTGCAGAGGCTCTTAGCCAGAGTGACTTACACAAGTGCCTCCATTAGTGAATACCTTCAGATACTGGCTCAATAGAACCCAATAAATGCTAAACTTGAAAATTCCCGCCTTCCAGTCCCAGATAATCTTCCATAGCATCCTTAGGAAATCGGAACAGGAATGTTTGTGGTCTGTGTCCGAGACACACACACACACACACACACACACACACACACACACACACTTTTCCAGACTTCACAAATGGAGGCAAGGCTTCTGCGGTACAGTTGGAGTGGCTCTGTTGGGCCAGCAGAGCACTTACCTCCAGGCCCCTTTCCTCGCGCGTTCGGTCATCCACAGAGGCGGAGATCACACCCCAGCGGCAGTCGTTGTCTGATACGTAGCCTCTGTAGAACGGAGAGGCTGCACTCAAGGCCATCTGAAAACAGGGGAACCTTCAGCTTATGGTGGGTGGGGACATCCACAAAAACACACAGTGCCAAAATCAGTTCTGTTAATAAAGTCCCAAAACCCCCATCTGGTGACCTCCTGACATGTAAGTTATCAAAAGTTAGAGAAGCATCCTCACCACTATGGGGCAAATGGTGGCCAACTGGTCATACAGGTATCTCGCCTCACTTATGCTACAGGCCTGGAATGTCACCTGCAAACAAACGTAGGAGTTAACCATAGCCCCTGGCCCCACTGCATGCCGATCATTTGCTCCGTCATAGCAAAATGTAGCATCTTATCACTGCCATGTTGCGGTCTGCAGTGGACGTGCCTGAAGACAGCAGTTACCCATCCCAAAGCCCATGGCGTCCATGTAGATGTGGTCAGGAAGGGCTGCCCGTGCCGCCTCGCCATCATCCTCTGGAAAGGTCTCCATGAACGGTGACAGCGTGTTTTTGTCCTTAAAAACTGAACGACAAACATTAAGGACGTCCACACGTGTCCTGCGAACTGCGATATGCCTGTCATTTTCCTATATGTACTGCTGTAAATATGTCAGTTTATTTAATTCATAGTTTAATAAAAACTCATAACCCTTTAAAATTTTCAAATATATCTTTTTAAATTTAAAAATACCAAAACCACATTGTTACTGTGGTCCAAAAACCATGACAAGAACAAACCCGCGAGAAGACACATACACACACAAAAGTACATGTACCAGGCCCCAATCTTAGCCCTATTTGAACAACAATTTTGAGGGAAAAACTTAACACCAGCTCAGAGTTCAAAACAAAGGCAGACTTAGAAGGTGTGATGATTCTGGCAAGCGTTCAGTCACTTATTGTTGCTGAGAGTGGACCTTAGGCAGCCATGTTACCTTTGGACTGTTACATTGTTTTAAAATCTGCAGATCCTGTTTACTGTAGATAAGCTTCAGAGCGAGCTATACATGACTGGAGGCTTACGCTTGTGCGTCTCAACCTAACATTTAAAAATAAATACAGGCGGGGCAAGAGCTCAGCACCCCAAAGCCAGGCCGGGAACTCACTGGGCACGTTAATGGCGACTTTCTCCCCCCGTCGGTGGCGAATGTTTCTGGTCAGAGTGCTGCAAAGTAAAAACAGCACATCATTTGGTTTTCAAAACATCTC
Source organism: Petrocephalus schoutedeni (assembly GCA_026780765.1). Classification (NCBI taxonomy): domain Eukaryota; kingdom Metazoa; phylum Chordata; class Actinopteri; order Osteoglossiformes; family Mormyridae; genus Petrocephalus; species Petrocephalus schoutedeni. The sequence continues at coordinate 752,296 of JAODKL010000062.1, forward strand.
AATGCAAACAAACACAAATGCAAATTATGCTGAGGGCACTGGAACAATAAAACATTCTCAAATGTCCCAAATGCTGTCTGGAGTAGCAGACGGGAGTGCCCTTAATGAAATACACATAATGGCATAATGGGCATTTTCACTAGCCAGCCATCTGTCAGGCTGGTTTCCCGTCCACAGCTTTTGGTCACACTTCCACACGGGCAAAATCGGTTTTGCCTGCTCATGAGCGGCAGCGAAGTTTGACGATTCCCGTGGCCTCCACTGTGCCACTCATGACAGTCTGCTCTGACCTCAAGCATGACTCCATAGCTGCTGCACGGTACCTAGTCATGTGTGCAAGTGGAAATAACTGGGAAACACAGCCTGCCACTTCACCTTTCCTCGGGGGTCAGTTTTCACCCCCTGTGACTAAACGACCAGAAGCCCGACTACGCTGTCACAGAGGCAGAGACATCCCTACACCCCAAGAAATGCCAGAACACCCGCTCCCAAAGCCAATGCGGAGCTGAAACACATCAGTCTTTTTTACGCTAAGGAATGTGCTCCTTACCTGAACCTCGGGTGTCTGTTAATGGCTTCATCAGGGAAAAACAGAGATTTGGAGACTCCCTTTTCCACAGGCGTCGGCTTATATTCTGGCGAGGTGAACCCAGGACAGCCCAGCCTGAAAAGTGAGAGTCAGACATACATTCGGAGGGGGGGCGGGGGGGCTACATGCATTCCATTCCGTGTACAGCTCCCCACAGGGCTTTAACCTCAGAGCATTTTCAGGAACACCCTTCCTACTGCTGTGAGTATTTATTATCAGCCCCAACAGAGACGGGACAAAGCTGTCAAACAGAAAGAAACTGTTGTTCAAAGTTTCCGGGTTACGGGTTCAAATTCAACCCCAGGGCCCCCGGTCTTTGAGCCTATTGTCCACTGGACCATGACTGTAAGGCAGAATACACAAAGACTTGTTTTCCTAGGCAACATGTGACGGCAACCGCATGAGGGGGCGCTTGTGTGTGTAGAAGCTCTCCTCCACTGGCACTAAGCTTCCCCTATCGGGACCTTCAGGTCGCTTAAAAGCTGGAGACGCGCCGGCGAGACACACAGACAAACTTCAGCTTTCACAACAACTATTTTATCGACGGAACGTGACGGCCGGACAGCATCCAGCAGAGGCGCGAGTGCTTCCCTGTCCTTGCAGGAGCTGGTGCCCTCTGCAGGCCTCTGGGGAGCGGTCAGATCGCACGTCTCCTCCTCAGTCAGCATGAGCCTCAGCAAACAGGTGGGAACCAGAGCAGCGAGCGAGTGCGCACCTGGGGAAGGAGGTGATGGTGCACAGCGTCTCGCTCTCCCGCAGCACCGAGGACGCCTCCCGCCGCCGCTTGCCCATGTTCTTCTCCACGGTGTTGAACTCAGACATGGTCCCGCCATACGGCTGCCCCGGTGTTCCCTCAATCATGTAGCTTCCGTATTCTGGCCTCCAGAGCGTGGGGTGACTGTACCACAAGGGGTGAAATGGTACTGGGACAGTTAACTGGCAGAGACCGGGACCACGACCATTGGGTAAACAAACAAAAGCCCCACATGAAACCAGCGAGAGGGTGGGACTGCAGACGGGCCCCGTTTGCTCAGGCACCCCTGCCATGCACAAGAAAACCAGCCCTTATACCTGTGCTGGAATCACAGGTTCAGAGAATCGTAAGCCCACCAATGCTGCATTTGTGGAATGTCAGTGGGGCTGCAAACCCTACAGGTGGAGAGATGAGCCAATTCGCATTTATAAAGAAATGGGTCAGAGCCCAGTCTTAAAACACATACCTATTCATCTACCACCTGTCTGCTAAAGACTGCGGAATATCTTCAACTGACAAGTGAAAGACCCAGTTACAGAAATAAGTGGATTTTGCATGAACTCCGGAAAGTATGCCAGAAAAAACACGTCCCACGCTAGCTTCTCATCGGACTGCCCAGGGCGCTGAAACAGCCTAACCCATTTCCTCACGGTGAGCAATTCAAGGTCAAAGAAACCAAACGCTAGAACAGCGGGCCATCCGGGTGTTAAGGGCACAGCCAGACTGGCCTCAAACTAGCAGCAAGCCATTACATTTTAGGCATTTCCAAGCAAATCAACTGTACACCAGAACTCTGACAGGCTGAACAGAAACAACAAGTACTTAATGCCAAAAAAAACACCCAGAAAACTGCTGCCCAGTTCCTGCCAGACTACAGGGGGAGCTCCATATACAAGAGGCTCCACTTCAATTCAGACAAAGGTGTACCTGACCCTGGGGCAGATACACAAGACACCACCCCCACTTACTTCGGGTTGATCTTCTCACCCTTGTCCTGGAGAGTTTCCAGAACCTCCCCTCCATTCAGCACAAGTCTGACTTTTTCATGTTCTTCATCCATTGTCACAAGCATGTATTCCACCTTAAAAGGAGAAATTTGAAATCTGCTTTTATAAATAATTCAAAAACATTAAAAACAGAAGATGACACCCCCCCACCCCCACATGACAAATAGGGAAATGGTGGCCTTTATGAAGGAGCACACTAAACGTACAAATGCCACGGGTCACTGGAGGGCCACTAATCTGTGCCAGCACATTCAAACTACAAAACATTGTTGGCTTCCACAGTGCCCCCGAAAAACATCCAACTATACTGATAAACCGGCACATGCTAATGAGTCCAAACTTTGTTAGTTGGGGCATCTCACTGCACAAATGCACATTTGCAGTGATACCAAAATTTCTGTTTTCCTGCCCAATACGATTTTCAGCACCTAAGATGGTTTGAACTGTTCAGATAAACAATGAGGTTTCTTCCACCTGATGTTTAACATACACATATTGACAGTTATGAAATAAAAGTTACACAAGAGGTTGTACTGTAAAAGATGATTGTCTTCTGTAGAAATGCCCTTAACTCTTCACCAAACGTTATTATGCAAGATCTAAGCAAAACATTAGGTGGGGGCAATAAACAAAAATCAGACACCACCATGTACCCAAAATTAAAAATATGAATGTATTCCCACTCGTCTCTCTGGCAGTCCTAAAGTGTATGGTAAGGCTAGAATACCTGCAGAGGTCACGCAGAACTTTATACACTTCATGTTAAACAAAACCCACAATTCATTATGAGTAACAATGGCCACTCATCCCATTATAACAGGGAAATGCAAGCCTGCAGTGTAAACAGGCCACAGAATACCATTAAAATTCACTATGAGTGTGACCAACTAATTTACTGCACAGATACTGCAAGTCTTTAAAATACAGGGTGTGTGCACTATAATTCCAAATGTAGTCTATACCAGACAAAAGCAGGCTCTCTGTGAGTAATATTTTTAACTTGAGCTGAATAGATGACTAATATTTCAACTCATGAATGAGATATTTGTATTGGTGAAAAAACACAAATGGACATGCAACAATCCATTCATTCTCATGTTCATAATTTTCATACCAAATTCTGGCTGAAATATTAATTCAAATACGAGCCGGAGCAGAAAGCGCGCATCTCCTCCCGGGCCGTAACGAGCCGGAACAGAAAGCGCGCATCTCCTCCCGGG
>JAODKL010000062.1:785604-796844 GCA_026780765.1 Petrocephalus schoutedeni
GCCAGTGCGTGGCCACGCCTCTCAGTGAGGGAGTGTCTGCCTGTGTGTCAGTGCCCGGCCACGCCTCTCAGTGAGGGGGTGTCTGCCTGTGTGTCAGTGCTCGGCCACGCCTCTCAGTGAGGGAGTGTCTACCTGTGTGTCAGTGCTCGGCCACGCCTCTCAGTGTGGGAGTTCACCCAGTGAGTTCGCTCCATGCTCATGCGGAATTAAATTTTATACATTCTGTCAATAACAAACATATAGTACAAGGCTTCGGTGTCCATGCTTTCCCTCTCTTGTGATGGATGACATTATAATACCCTAGAGTCTCATAATATTGGATCTGAAATTCGTCCTTGACCTCTTTGCATATGCACGACCAAAAATAAGTACCTGTGTTGACCTGACAAGTTTGGATGTCTCCTTATGAAATCTGATGCTGGAATTCCATTTTTCAGCAATTTTTCCAGCTTGTGAAACTTAGGAAACTGGGTCTGAGTGACAATGAGATCCAGCGACTGCCTCCTGAAATCGCCAATTTCATGCAGCTGGTGGACCTCGACGTTTCCCGAAACGGTGCGTATGACGCAAGCCTATGTTCTACTGACGGGTACGATATCGAACGCCACCACTGTTGTGATGAGGCACCAGGTCTTATCAGCTCACCCTGGTCAAAAAAGCTGTCATCTCTGACCATTTGTATTAGGGGTGGGAAAATTCACTCGCTATTCTATGGCGCATGCAGAGTAACCTCCAGGGCTTCAGATGACGGGCGAAACATTTGGCCGGACGCCAGCTTTTCGGTACAATACGGACTTTTACTTACACCCACAATTTGGTAAACAGATTAATACCACACCTAAAATATTAATATTATATATATATATATATTAATAAATATATATTTATTTTAGGAAGACTGGTTAAAATATTTGGAGACAAAATACTCGGGACTATAGCCCCGAACGATAGGACCTGTTGACGCCCATGCAGATTAGTAATATTTTAGACATACTATTAATCTGTCTACCAAATTGTCGGCGGAAGTAAAAGTCCGTATTGTACAGAAAAATGACGGCCAAATCTTTAGCCCGTCATCTGAGCTCCTGGTTATTGTTTCGCATGTGCCATAGAATTGCGAGTGAATCTGCGATGCAAATTCCCCACCCCTAATTTGTACTTTGAGAGTCTGAGGGATTCACACTTCCCCTAGACTGTTTGTCTAATTATCACGACTGCACATCAGCAGATATGTAGTTTAAAGCCCCTTGGTGCAACTCTGTTGTGAAAGGCGCTATATAAAGATTAAATGAATTACTCGATTGACTCTATTACAAAAAAAATCATAGATGCTTCATCTATGATTGCAGCTGTTTATGATTGTTTGCTTCTATGCTTTATTTAATCCACAAGACTATGTACTGCTCAGTGGTCACTGTGTTTCACACGGAGGATTATAATGTGTGCTTACGCTGCATTACAAGGCTGTACAGGTCGGGTAGTGACAGCGACACACCCATAGGGACACATTCTAAAAAATGGCGGAGAATTTTTCAGCAAACTTCTGAGTCATGGAGACGGTGAATAGTTCCAAACATTGACATTCACGGCATAGAATCACGGTCATTTCCATTGCTTACCAAGCACTTTAAGCGGTATGTTGATAAAATGACAGATTAAAAGAAAAAACATTTAATGCATTAGCTGTCATTATTATACCAAATATTTTGTGTTTATATATGCACAGTATTAGCTATTAATGATTATCATAATTCATAATTACCGAAGGTAGCTTAGCAGCTATCAAGGCTAACGTCCCCATTTCACTGATAATTTTGTCAGTTACTGCTGACGCAGGGTAACGTTACATATTAAGTTGTTCTGGTTATCAACGACTTCATAATTACAGTTAGCTGCACTGCTACCATGTTAATACAGCTGATTAAAATATAATATTTAAATATACTCGGGTTACATGGATCAGTGTGAATTTACTACCAAATTTATGGCAGAACAGCTTGAATTATTTTGTGGTAATTTTTGCCAAAAAATACTGTGTTGCGGGGTCTATTATTATACGTCCGCTTTTTAAGTGCTGTATTTGCAAACAGCGCTCAAACAAAAAGTGAATATTTTCAGATCATTTCATCTCCCTCATGCTGAATTACTTAAAATATCATCATTATGGTATGCAGTTTAACTATTAATTCCAATGAGTTGTTCATTTTAAGAAACCTGTCTTTTTTCTTTTTTGAATAATTACTATTGCACTTTAATAAGACAAAAGTATTTCTTATCTGATTACTTGATTAATTGGTGGAATAATCGATAGAATACTTGGTTACTAAAAGAATCGATAGCTGCAACCCTAAAATGAATTGAATCTCTTTAGATCTAGTTACCTCCTGAAGTGTGAAGACAGTTAAGTCTACAATGTGCGTTTTCTTTCTTATGGCAGACATCATGGAAATTCCTGAGAGCATCTCATACTGCAAAGCTCTCCAGGTGGCAGATTTCAGTGGGAACCCCCTGACCAGGTGAGCAGTGCTTTTTCTGCCGTGGATGAGCAGGCAGGCCGCAGAAACCTGCAATCTGAAGGAACAGCTCGTGCTTCTCACGCTCACTGCCACGGGCTGCTGCCTTTCAAGCCTCTGTCAGTCAGTTACTGGACAAACATCCTATTGGTTTATAGATTCCGTTTGCGTCCCTTAGGTGGGCTGTGATTGGCAGTGCATGCTGATCCCACCCACTGTGCATTTTAGCTTAGTCTCTCCCGTCTCTGCCACCAGCTGATTGGCTCCTGGCCAGAATGTGTTAGCACTGTAGTAACAAGGCTGAACTAAAAGGAGTGAAGAATCACTGGGACAGGCTGGGTCCACAGAGCCGGAATCACCAGCTGTGTACATCTGTGCTCCTGGCAGATGGAGGCAGCCGCGGGCCACCCAGCGTCCAAATGGGCCCTGAGCGTGTCAGAGTGCCTGGTGGAGGGTAAATGTGTGCTTATGCTCTTGTTTCCGTGGCTGTGTTTGATCCTTTTTTCTTTCCCAGATTGCCTGAGAGTTTTCCGGAGTTACGAAACCTAACATGCCTTTCCTTGAATGACATTTCCTTGCAAGCACTTCCTGATAACATTGGAAAGTAAGTGTCCTGTTGTTCAGTTTGTTGCTTTTTCTTAAGCATGCAGATTTCTGATTGGGTTTTAATGCCAGTGGTATTCTGCTCTGCAGTGTGTTGGGTTGGGTTGGGTCCCTTCAGACTGCTGACAGACCTCCTGATGGGTAGTTTAATCGTTATGGGTAACGGCTGTGGAGTCTGCCTCCTGAATTTGGACTATCCTGAGACAGCTTTTGTGAATAAGCATTTACGGAGCCCCGGCAGAGGTCCATTGAGGTTCTGACAATCGGGATTCTGTGGCCATGCTCAGTCGACGTTGAGCTTGAGGCTGATCCAGAGGTTTGCTCTCTCCCGACCACAGCTGGGCTGGGTTCCTCCCTCCATAACCGACAGTTCAAAGCTCATTTTCGCCCAGTAGATTTGCTGGGGCTTTCATCCCTGCTTAAAAACCTAGTTTAAATAACAATGAGTATGGTTTACATAATGGCACTTGGTGTGGCATGTGCCTGGCCTGTGCCTGGCCTGTGGAGAGATCCTCACATCACTTATGCCTAGTAAGGGCAGGAAGGATTAATCCCCACCTGGTAGCAAAATGCAAATGGAGCAGAAGCTCTTAGAAGGTGTGCAGACATGAGTCAGTCTGGCACATACATCACAGCTGTGCTCTGCTGGACAGGACCTTCTCCAGGGCCTTCACTCGAGCTGGAGGCCCCTGACTTTTTAAGGCCATGCTTCTTCCTGACATGCTGCTACCACGTGCTTGGACATGTAAAGACGAACATGCCGCCTCCTTTCACGAGGACGTCTTTCATAAAGAGTCCAGCTCTTAAACGTGCGTTGTTCAGGCCCGTGGGGTGAATGCGCTTCCGAGAGAGAGTAGACGTCGCTCGCGTCCTGGTGTGTGGTCATGTAACCTCCTGCTCTTGATTTCATGGGCAGAACTCGTCTCCTTATGCTACATTCCGCTTGATCTGCTTATACGATGCTTTTGGTGACAGACCGGGCGCTCATCCATTCACCCGGCGTGGTGCCCTGCTTTCTATGGATTCTGAACCTTGACCCTGCCGTTAATGTTGCTCCATCCTGCTGCAGAAAATAAGGGCGGCGGAATTGGAGACTGGCCAGCGGCTGCCGCCGGCTCCCCCTGCCTCCAAGGCAGGCTCATAACTCCGCATAATCACCATTAATCCCTGTGTCTGTGGGCTTAACACGGGCGCGATCTGGTCACACACCACCCTCCAGTACATGCGATCCTGCCGGCTGCGGGCTCATTGCCATCCCTACTGGTGTCGTAGTCATAGGGGGGCCTATGCCCGTGACCAGGGTCTGCTCCCCAATCTCTGCCGTGATGGTCTGTGGTGAGAGTGCCCGTCAAATGCAAACTGAAAACAATAACCCACAGCTCCACAGTGCATCATGGGGGTTGGCGGGTTTCCACCAGAGTGCCACAGGTGGTCGCTACCGGCACGTGTGCCTTGGGCCCGCATCGGGCCAGCCCAGGGGATGTTATTTATAGACGCGCTACTCTCCAGCTAATCCCTTTGGCCTGTTTCTCTAGCTTATGACTTTAATTTAGTCTGGCCTGTTTTATTCGAGTCCACTGCAGATCTAGAACAGAACAGCTCCCCCCGCCGATCCCCCCTGCTACCTCTAGAAGCATGCTAATGGTAATTAGGTTTGAAAAGCACATCAAATTTCTTCCAGTGACCCACCTTCTGGGGGGGAAGCAGCTGCAAAGTGATGTCTACCAAAACAACAGGCCGGGGGGAGATATCCATCTCTTCGGTAATTTCTTTGCTCGGATGATGCAGTGCTCATGGTAACATCCTGTCAGTCAGGCGATGCAGTGCTCACGGTAACGTCTCTTTGGTCAGGCGATGCAGTGCTCACGGTAACGTCTCTTTGGTCAGGCGATGCAGTGCTCACGGTAACGTCTCTTTGGTCTGGCGATGCAATGTTCACGGTAACGTCTCTTTGGTCTGGCGTTGAGATGTTCATGATAACGTACCTTCGGTGAGGTGATGCAGTGCTCACGGTAGCGTCTCTATGTTCAGGCGATGCGGTGCTCACGGTAGCGTCTCTATGTTCAGGCGATACGGTGCTCAGAGTAATGTCTCTTTGGTCCGGCGATGCGGTGCTCAGGGTAATGTCTCTTTGCTCGGGTGGTGCAGACTTCATGGTAACGCCTCTTTGTCCTCCATTTTACGATCCTGCTGTTCCAGTGATTCACAGTGTGAAGACTTGCTTGCATTTTGGGAATGTCTTCATTTAGCAGTTAATGTACTTTGAGTCCTCACTGCTCCCCCACCCCCCCCCCCGACACACACACTGTATTGTTTGTTTTGACTACAATCTAAACAGAAAGCTACATAATTGTGATTGTTTATGGTTTAGGGGCATGTAATACTATGTAACAAGAAGTGCCTCTGTGATGTCGTTATTCCTGTGATCGGACCATCCTCTGATCTCATTGTGATAACCTGCAATCTGCCCGCTGCAGCTTTGTGCCAGGATATGTCGTATTCGCACCTGGCTGTGTCCCTGACTCTTCAGCCTTGACTTGCTTAGTGTATCAGGTTTTCAGTTTGGACCCTGCCTGGACCTTTTAATAATGACCCTTCAGTAGAAACTAGATGTGCAAAATCCCAGAGCTTCTAGGGCTACATATGCAGGTAATTCTTTGCTAATATGCAGAGGCTCCATGGAGATACAGGCCCCGTGTTCTCAGCAGGGTGTTAAGCTTTGTGTGCTGCTTCACCCTTCAATCTCCTGGACTAATACCTGTCAGATTTTGTGACACCCTTCACTTGACCGATTTTCCAATTCTCTTCTCGTTACAGCCTTTCTAACCTAATATCCCTGGAACTTCGTGAGAACATGCTGACACTTTTACCAGAGTAAGTTCTCCTGTATTTTTATTCCTGGTTGAGGTGAACATCATGCAGTCATGCCCATTAAGGGCTTGGTTGTACAAACTGGGCGTGCTTGGCGTGGAAGTGTGGGGGTGCAACTCTGGTCTTCCTGAGTCTGTGATCGGAAGGTGGTCAGTTCAGATCCCAGGGTCGCCAGAGTTGGCCCTTAAGCAAGGCTCTCCAGGGATTGTTTTTTTTTGTTTTAAATGCTTTGGATAAAAACATCTGCTGGGTAAATAAAAATGTGCAATGAACATGTGTATTGGCTAAATAAAAGTATAACTATAGGGCCGCTGCCTGCCATGTTCAGGCTCTGCTGATAACGGCCTTGTGAGATTGTTTACATGCTGTGTCCTCGTTAGACTAATATGGAAGCTAATTACGGCACGCCCGCTCGCCAGCCCTGCCCTCCGTCCTGAGTCGGCGGCGTCCCGCTGGCTGGCCTCCCGCCAGCTGCTTGGCTCCCGCTATCTTTATGCGGCGCCTTTCCTGGCGCAACGGCAGCAGCTCGCAGCTTAACGACAAGCAGAGGAACGCAGCCGTTAATGTTAAACAGAGTTGAGCGTCCCAGTGGCGAGAAGCGGGTGAACAATGAAGAAGCTAATGTGCTGGTTATGGTAGCAGAGAAATGCCTGTGCCAGGCCCCCACCACCACACTTCTCCACCAGGGGACCCGATGCTTCGGCCTGCCTTACCTCTCCTGCCTTCCTGCAGGTCTCTGTCTCAGCTGCACCGACTGGAAGAGCTTGACCTTGGAAACAATGAGCTGTATAACCTAGTAAGTCCATGGTAATATTTCATATCAGGGTTCTGAAAATGCTTGTGCAAAGCTGCTGATTTTTATTTACTTTTTTTTGGATAGTGCAATCATCCAGGGAAAATGTTATTTTGGTGATTGATGGCTCATAGCTGACTTGTATGAAGTCTGTCTGCTGCTAGAGATGTTCCACTCTATTATGGAGGTTGAAGGCTACTTATCAGCTTTGTGGAGATCAGCATACTTTTATTCACCAGAAATGGTGTCGGGTTCCTTGTTTGTGTTGCCTCAGGTGTCATTAGCCGTTTTTGTTCGCTTAATGATCCGTGTAAATACGGCGCTGATTGTTATCAGCATAACATCGTGCCACTTTGCAGTAGACGCGCATGGAGATCCTGGCTGGAAAAGCAAACCGTAGCGGGAATTCTTCACAGGGACCATGTCTGTTGCGTAATTGTTTCAGCGTATCTCTAAGTATTTGTGCTGTTCTCTAACTGCTGATATCTCTCTGCTCCACAGCCCGAGACAATAGGCTGTCTTGTCAACCTCAAGGATTTATGGTTGGATGGAAACCAGCTAGCTGAGATTCCCATGGTACGTCACCATCACCTTCCCCAGCTCTTGCATCCTGGCCCCTTGGATTGGAATGAAAACTGGAAATATCACTCATGGGAAAATCATGTAGTATGAGGAGCCAAGTGAGCGTGCGTGTGTGTGCGCGATGCTCTGTGGCGATGGAGCCTGGTGGAGCACGTCTCGGCCTCTCAGGCTGAATGACTGCTTGTTTCATTTGAGGATGGCCTTCACAAGTCCACTCCAGTCCCTAGCGACTGACAAGCTGATAAAGCTTGAATCTCTAAGGAGTGAGTTTATTCACTTCACCTACTTCAAAAAAAATTCTAATAAAATACTACCCAGCTCATTGGGATGAAGGTGTTAAATACTGGGTTTCGGGAAGTGTCCTAGGCATCAGCCCTGCATGGACAGACAGACCTTAGTGTCTGTGTGCCATAATTGATCAGTGTGTGTTTTCTGAAGATGGAGATGACACGCTTATACTGGCCATGCCTTGTATAAGAGCTGGACGCATGCCTGGGACGGATCCTGTTTTGCGGGATTATCTTAACAACATTAACCCTAGAACCGAGCCAATGACCAAAATGATCATTTGATCTTAGCGCTGGTTGAGTATGTCTCCTGCTGTCGGTCTCATAAACGCACTGCTGGTGACTCCCACGTTCAGCCACCATGCTGCTGGTGTACAGCTGGCAAACTGACACGTTTATCTTCTGCCCGTCCAGGAAATGGGAAGCTTGCGCAACCTGCTCTGTCTGGACGTGTCAGAGAACAAGCTTGAGCGCCTCCCAGAGGAAGTCGGCGGCCTGCTCTCGCTCACGGACCTGCTGGTGTCACAGAACCTCATGGACGTCCTTCCGGAGAGCATCGGTTAGCAGACTGTGGGCCTGGTCTTGCGCCACATACTTTCGGAGGGTTGGGGTCAGGGTTACTGTGCAGTGGTGGAGCAAGATGCTTGTGAAGAGCTTCCCGGTTTAATAATTACCGTGGTAGATCCTGGCCTGTGTAGTTCACATTTTACTTATTTACTTCTGTAAGACCTGCAGGCTACATCATCACATGTTACCGAGGTTAAATGAATAGGAGCTTTCAAACCGAAGTTCCAGAACCTGGTCTCAGCTTACAAGTTCCTGAGTTGTCTTGCCACAGCCTTTTATTTATATTTTGCTTGTATGACCCCTGACACATTCAGTATTCTTTTCAGATAGATATTTTGTTTTCCACGGAATGAAAAAATTATGTGATTCGCTAATAAGATGCATGCAAAAAATCTATTCGTTGATGTAGGGGTGTGCGGTATAAACGGTATAAATTTGGCCAACGGGAGAGATTTTGATTATACTGGCCTACCGCGGTAGTGGTTGTTGATAACCAGGGGTGCGTTTCCCAAAAGCAGAGTTGCTAACTACATTAGCAACTTGCATAGTTAGAACCATGCAACTGAATTGAGTCCAGCTACGTTAGTTGCTAACAGGAGCTTTTGGAAAACGCACCCCAGAGCATGTGAGCTGAGCGGTGAGAATTTCCGCTCCTCCTCCGCGAGGCTGTTCGCTCTGCCCGCTCCTGCGCTCAATACCGCTCCGCGCTCCGCTAAAATTCATCCGGCTCCAGTGAAATCGCTGCACGCTCTTTCCGATTTGGGCATGCATCACACTCGTGGTGGGAGCGGTATCGTCCTGCCTTTAAGCTAAATAAAACACCGCTCTCCGCACCGACGTGATGATGCAGCTTTATGGCCACCTTTACAACTTTATCCTTACAGCTGCAGCACACCAATAAAAATACGTGTTTTCATTGATTAAGAAGTCGTTTACATTTAGCTTGATGGCACAATCGACATGTTTCATTAGATAATGTATATTTACTAAGGCAGCGTGTTTTATCCATTATAACTCACATGTTTTATGATATTGTCTTGTTGATTGTAACCATTATAGTTAGCTTGAAAATGTTTTATTGGTTATGACGTTATAAAATACGTATACGGATCACATATTTAGCTCCATAGCAAAATGTTTGCTGAGCCGGCATGAACTGAATAGTTTTTTCCTTGCGAAATCTACAATGTCAGGAATTTTACTTTACCAATATGCATTTAACTGCAGGGCTAGTTAGATAACACGGAATTTACATTTTCAGGCACATGCAAACTGAAGCAGCAGTCATGAAGTTGAAGTTAGTGTGTTCATGTGAGTGTGTAATGTCGATGTGATAATCGACAAAGCCCTGACAGTTAAAAAAACATCGGTAAAGACCTGAATATATCTCAAAAAAGTAGTAAAATCGAATTTAATGTACATTTGATTAAACAAATAAAATGTCAGTTATTATCGATAAAGCTGTTTGCAATGGATCTAAGTACACATTAATAAAAGTAATGAAACATCAGCAGCACTATCAAGCTAAATGTAAACGATTTCTTATTAGTCGGAGGAGCTTGTTACAAAGACTGATGCAACATCCATAATATGGACATGGTTTGGATTTAACATTTTGGATAATGAGCAGAAAAACATAATCTGCAAAATATGCCAGGAGACAGTGATTGCAAAGAGAGGTAACAGAAGCAATCTGTTTTAAATAAGTTTGCACATCGGATGGTATTCATCTGAAAAGGGACAGAGTCATGCAATTAGTCTAATTTTATTAGTTTTGCAGCTTTTGGTTCTGTGTCTTAATTGTTTTCTGCGTACCTACAGTTTACAAAATCAACCTGTATTTTTAAAACAAGATATTCTGGTGGTAAAACCACGGAAAAGTTACTTTAAAGGTTTTCCATATTTTTTTTTCTAAAATTGCAGTTTTGCACAATAAATATTCTTAAAGTAACATTCAGGACTACTTTGGAATGTGTTAACAGTTTAGAACACAAGTTCCCCCTACAGTGCATTTGCTATGGCCGTATGTTACCCATTCAAAAACAGTTATATTGAAATTTACATACCAAATTATATACCGGATTATATACAGTCTACTGTCTATGGTTCAAATTATGCCACAATATGAATTTTAGGCCATATCGCACAGCCCTACATTGATGCATTAAATGTAATTGGGTACAAGTTATTAGCACTGGAGCTTATGGTCAACCAATCAGCAGTAGTTGGTGTTCAAATGAAAAGTACTGAGTCTGGAATAGGTACTAAAAAGGGTTCTGGAACCACCTCAGACAAACTACAATCAGGCCGCGTTCCTGCGGTGTGAACACGACAAAATTTACCTGGTTCCGGAAAGATGTTCTGGTACCAGAAAAAAGTTCCGGCAGTGTGAAAGCACCCAATTTGTGTTCGTGGCGGGAGAGACACTTGGATGCCACGGCCTGACTTTACAGGGTCTCCTGTTCGTCTGACAGGCAGGTTGAAGTGGCTGTCCATTCTGAAAGCGGATCAGAACCGGCTGCTCCAGCTGCCCGAGAGCATCGGCAACTGTGAGAGCCTGACAGAGCTGGTGCTGACCGAGAACCAGCTCACTGTGAGTGCTGGCGTTGGCCATCCCCCCATCGCTCTCACTCTGCTTGTGTGTCACTGTCTCTCTCTCTGTCACTGCCTGTCTGCCGCTCTCTGTCTGTAACCATCTGTCACTCTCTGTCTGTAACCATCTGTCACTCTCTGTCTGTAACCATCTGTCACACTGTCTGTCACTGTCTCTCTCTGTCTCTGCCTGTTTGTCACTGTCTCTCTCTCTCTCTCTGTCACTGCCTGTCTGTCACTGTCTGTAACTATCTCTCTCTCATTGCCTGTCTGTCTGTCACTCTGTCTGTAACTATCTGTCACAATCTGTCACTGTCTATCTCTCATTGCCTGTCTGTCTGTCACTCTCTGTCTGTAACTATCTGTCACACTGTCTGTCACTGTCACGCTCTCATTGCCTGTCTGTCTGTCTGTCACTCTCTCTGCCACTCT
>JAODKL010000062.1:839440-850722 GCA_026780765.1 Petrocephalus schoutedeni
CTGCTGCTCACCCCGACCCCCCAGCGCCCCCCGCTCGGGTGCGAGCATCAGCCAGTAAAGGTGTCTGGATTCCTCACTCAGTGTGGCCAAACAATGAGGAAACACAGCAGAGTGCGGAAGGCATGTATTCATGGTGACACAAAGGGCAGGGCAAGCGCAGTGTGTAAAGTAATCAATGGGGGGGGGGCATTCACAGGCAGGGGGGCCAAAGTGCGAGCGTGCGACGAGCCTGTCAGCGGCCCAGAGCCTCATGCAGATTCTGCAGTGAAAGAGAACTGCAGGCCCCACCGAGGGAGTGGGGTGACCACAAGGGGAGCAGCAGCCATGTCCATCCACATACACACTGCCCTGGCACTCCCCACACCCCGCCGTCCGCGACTGTTTGTGGCCAAGAGGGGGGGCCCACGGAAGTGCATTCTTTGGGTGGAAACAGCAGTGCTGCTCTGGTGCTCCGGGGGTGATGCAGGCATGGCTCCCTCTGTAATTTCAGGTAGCTGGCACTTTCCGGCACTTGCGTGGTGACTGCAGCAGGGTCACACTTTCTCTGTTCAGACAGGACGGGCAAGAGAAGCCCAGCAGTTGGGACAATGCTACCTCCACAGTTCTGCCCTACCCAAGAATCGCCACCTTTCCTAGAAGTCCAACATCGAGGAAGGTCGAATTGCATAAAGTCCATAAAAGGGCGTTCCTGGAAAACAGGAATGCCCTGATTTATACATTTTCATGGTTTTTTGGTATTTCATGGTACTTTCATCGCCTCGACAGGAACGCCCCACCATGAAATGAATGCCCCAGTTTATTTCCTGTATTTTCCCAGTATTAGACTGATGGTATTCATAGCCTGGGTTTTATTGAGCCAGTATCAGAAAAATTCATCATGGAGCCTTAAAGCAGTCATGTAAGTCGCATCTGCCAAAAGCTGTAAATGTAAATGTAAAACGTAAAATACAGAAATGCCTCTACTCTCACTGTGTCTGAGTAAAACTAATTTGCTAACATGCTTGCAGCAAGATATGCATTTAACTGGAAGGTAATTTACACTAAACATTTGATTTCTTTCATTTTTTTACATTCAGACTCATTTTTCAAGTTGATGTAATAACTGGAAATGTTGGTAAAATGTTTACGTGACGTTAAGCTTAGTACTTCCTCTCTCCTCTCTCAGTGTCACTTGTCAATCGTATCGAGAAACTCCACTTACAGTGAGATGCTCTGCAACAGGTTGTCAATTTTTCCATTTAATCCCTTTTCTGTTTAAAAAAAGGAATCAAGCGTCACAATGAATGCCCGTTCTGCCTGCTCCTGGAACACGGAGAATATTGATAACTTCCTTGGACAAGTTCAACCCCCCGGATTCCTTCCATGGAATGTCGCGAAGCTGTCGAGAACCTTTAGCATAATCACACTGTAAATACAGCCTTGCTTGTGAACTACAGCACACTTAGTTATCAGGTGTGTTTGCTTTATGGATGTACTGAATACTTTACAGGTTAGGACCAACCATTATCTGTCACCCCTGATTA
Organism: Petrocephalus schoutedeni; assembly: GCA_026780765.1. Classification (NCBI taxonomy): domain Eukaryota; kingdom Metazoa; phylum Chordata; class Actinopteri; order Osteoglossiformes; family Mormyridae; genus Petrocephalus; species Petrocephalus schoutedeni. The sequence goes on from JAODKL010000062.1 coordinate 840,964, forward strand.
CAATGTCCCAGCGCTCCAGAAGCAGGAACGGCAAGCTCCGCAGTGGCCTGTCTGTTTTTTAAATGTCCAGATCACGGGTTCATAATCCTTGTCTTTGCGACCCTCTGTCCTGCACAGGTATTTCCTACCCCAAAACACCTGATCATACCCTGATAATTAGCAGTTGGATCAGGTGTGCTGAGGTTGGACATACCTGTGTAGGGCAGAGGATCGTGAGGACTAGGAACAAGTACTGCTGGTCTAGATGTTCCGTATTCATTCTCCAGTACAGACATGTTAACAGCAGTTAAACAGTAGGAGCAGTATCATAATACTAATGGTGTTCAACCAAGTTAAGCAGTAGTAGTGGCATCGTAGGCCAATGAGAACTGTCGCTGTCGCACGAGAAAACCAATGAAAAGGAAGAGGGACGTTCCTGTGGTGGGTGTTCCTGTCTTTACAGAAACACCCCTCACTGCAATTCCACTCTGTTAATAAATCAGTCATTTGACCTGTCCCCTGACATTATAAGATGACACCCCTTTTTTCACAAATTCCTATGGCTCTGTGTAATCGTTCCTCCACACACAATATGACACACTTTCACAGCCCTAAAAAATAACATATTTCTACAGCTCTGAGTTTCAAGCATTACATTTTGGATTTCCCTCAGTGAAGCAAATGTCGATGCATATTGACAGTCGATGCACTGAGGTCTAATGGTACAGCTAGTTTGTGCTGCCTTTCTCTGAGGCCCAGAAGGCGTAGATCAGAGTAGGAGTGGATGATTCCCCCCAAGTGTCATGTGGGGGAAGAAATATCACAGCCTGCAGATCTGGGACGGGCGTTCAGTGACCCCTCACTATGCTCTAACATGCGACAAACACAGCGTTTCAGAAAGAGCTGAGATCAGTAACATTCTGAGCTTTTGGATTTTATACTACTCTCTTCTCATCAGGGGAGTAGGACATGGGGGGCCATGGCCCTCCCTTATTTAATCTGACCTCATTCACCCCCCCCCCCCAAACAACAGACCTTAATATTTAAATTATTAATTATTAAATTATTACTACTGTTTTTGGTGAGAACAGTGAGTACATGAGATAAAAAAAATAAACTAAAAAAAAATTATCAGCTAATTAGTAAGGGAAATTTATTCTAAGAAAAAATAGAGAGAAAAAAAACGCTCAAGCTGGAAAGACGCGTAGGTAGAGCCCGCGGCCTGCCTGGGGGCGTGGATTGTGCAATCTGTGACGGAGTGGTGTCCTCCCCGGCCGGCCAGACAGAGCAGGAGGCGGCTCCAGGCTCCACTGACGAGAAGCAGCACTGGGGGGCAGGGTGGGAGCCGGGCGAGGCAGGTGCTCGGTGCTCTCGCACAGGGGGCGGGGCCACACGAGTCTAACAGGTTTACTATCGGCCCTGGCCGGCAACCAGACGCAAGGCGGCAGGTATTTGCATGTGAAAACTGGCCCCCACGCCCTCGCCCGGATTCCCAGCTGCCTGGCTCGCCGGAACGCTGCCTCCAAGGTCTAACTCGCTTCCCCACTCGGCAGTGTGGCAGCAGCCTCTGCAGGTGGAGGAGCACCGGGCTTCTTTACACAAAGCCGAGCAAAGGTGCGGACATTATGGGAGGGCGCCCCAAGAAGACCTGCCAGAGACTTTGAGAAAAGTTATGAGTAAGTCAACTTTTATCTTTGTAGAGTAGTCTGTAAAGTGCAACTATTCTCGACCCAAGCGATCGTAGAGACAGAGTTGTTTGCCAACTTAAACGATGGAGTGTAATATCACAGGACCGTCCTGAGGGGGCATTCATGCGCTCGCTTCATGAATATCAGTGTAAGACCCCCCCACCGACTTTAATCCTGGCCCACGATGCCTTGCCTGGGATGCAGGAGTCTTTGAGAAGCAGCTGTTTTCTATGCTGGTCCAGATACTTGTGACAAACCCGAAAACGGGGGGAGACACAGCCAAGGAGCAGGGATGGGAGGCCATGTCCTTTATCTGAAGTGCTGCTGTGTGACAATGAATAAAGAAAACCGAAATTCAGCTCCCCATTTCTACTTCTGACAAGAGTAACGAACAAGACAGATGTAACCATGCCAAAATGAATGTTTTATTACTATGTGGTTACATGATGTGTAAACAGGTCGTACCTTTGAATACCCTGGAGTAAATAACTCAGCACCCAGACCACATATATATGTACAGATGTATTTTTTGGGGAATTCGCTTTTTTTAAATATAAAAACCCATGGGAATGTTTGACATTCTCGGTTGAGTTATATAATGGCAAGAGACACTCCTCACAACCAAAACAACACAGAAGACAAAGGGAGACAGCAAAACTCCTGTCTGACACGTTAGACTTTGTGCAGCCAATGTCCTTCTCGCCACATCCAGTGTATTGCACTAATAGTGTTTTAGCAGCCAATTAAAAAAGCTGTACAATATGGTTCAACAGGGTGAGTCATGTTGAAATTGCTCCTTAAAAAAGTAAATCATCAAAACATGAGCCTTCATCACCAGCAAAGAATTTCCCTTTAAAACAATTCAGGCAGTGTTGACTATATGCCCTGCTGTTGTTTGTACATAAAAACAGATTCAAAAAAACATGTTTATTTCCACTAGAGTAGCGTGTCAGATAGAAACTGTCATGCGTAATTACAAAACAACAGTCATATCTATGTTTATATATATTCTAAATGTTTTCTAATGTCACCATTGTGGCTTGTCTTGAACAAGCTCTAAAGTTTATGAGTAGGCATTTGTGTGTCGGTATTATGGCCAAACCAGCGGGAATTACTTTGGCTCTTCTCCTCCTGCAGGTGGTCCATGCTGACTGGCTGACGGCCTCCACAGCTGTAAGAATCATGGAGTCCCAGCTGTCCTCCCTGACGAGCGAGATAAAGCCAGACGATTTCATTCGGCCACATTACAAGGAGAGCTATCGGCTGGCCATCGATGCCTTGGTAGACGGGGGGAAGGAGGCCTACCGGGAACTCCTCAAGGGGGAGCGTGTTGGCGAGTTCCTCTCTGAGGACGAGCTCCTCTTCATCGTGGAGAATGTGGAGAGGCTGGCCAGCGGCGACCAGGAGGAGGACGCAGAACCCTCCATGGAAAACGCGCCCTCCACTGGGACCTACTGGCCTGTTCACTCCGATCTGGACACCCCAAACCTCGACCTCGGCTGGCCGGACGTTCGGGAGAAGATACAAACAAACATCAACCTTCTCTTTCACCCACCCCGTCCAAACTGCCCCACCATCAAGGAGGTGGTTCGTAAACATATCCAGGAAGCTAGACATGTAAGTGGGACATCAAGAACAGCATAGGCAGGACGCCGGCCACTCCGCACTACACCGGCATCACACCAAGCTGCTCATCTTAGGTGCTTACTGATTTATGTCTGATCTTCCAAACTTCTACAATACTTCAATACACCGTTCCTAAGATGAGATGGACACCCTGCTGTCTTATATGGCAAACCGAATGGAATAGATCTTTATTGCCATTGTTTTTTGAAAACAACGAAAGAGTAAAGATGACCCGGGGAGTGTGGGGCCTAGCTGGTTATCTGGGTTATCTGTTAACTGCAGCGTTAACTGAGCATCACCACAATATGATGTATTGCTTTGTTCTTGCTCAAAGCAAAACTGAATTTCAAAAACTTCCAAATAACTTTGTCCTGGCTACCATTTATGTTGTATGTAAATAAGTAGTACAATTATGCAGACAGTTGTATAGAATTTTGTTGCATTTGTTTTATACATTTTTACAAAACATTCATATTCCGAATCAGTCTAAAATTTCCAAATTGCTCACTGAAAGTAAATTTTAATGTCTCTAACGTTATTTGAAAGCCAAAAAAGCCAAAAGAGGCCTGAGCGTATATCACAGACATTCTGTAGCCTTATTATGGTATTGTGCTACAAATCATTTTCTGCATAATTAAACCCTTAACACCCACTGAACACTCGTAACTGAGGAGAATTTGTTCTACCTTGACATTACCCGGGTGAACTGAGTAACTTGCTTCAACTTGAAGGCAGCATGTTGATGAAGTTTCCCAGACACCGGCATGGTCGTGCTGTACATAATCACGGGCACGGCGCCGCGGCGTTCACGCGCCGCTCGCTACCCCTCCGGCGGCGTTCACGCGCAGCTCGCTGCCGCGGCGCTCGCTACCCCGCTTTTACCTCTGCGGTAGGTCGCGTTCCCCAGCAAAGCCGGCGTGTTTCCATGGGTAAGCTATTTATATTACAAACCCTCGAGCACTTCGTGAGGGATGGTCAAATTTCATTTCCCCCCCGCGAAGTATTGCAGAACAAACTTTAATCCCGAATAAATGGAGACATGTTACGAAATGCCCTTTACCTTTTTCGACTGATAATCTGTATTCAGTAAGGAAAATACCGCATACTCTCAAATCCTGCAATTTTAATCTATTCCGAATGAATTTTCTGTTAATTAGACCATATTACTTTTCATTAATTGAATTTAAAAATGAACATGAATTTCAATGACAACCCATTCTAATATTATTCTAATAATATTGTGTATTCATTCACAATATATAGTATTATAATTGTATAAAACTGCAATTTTGTTGTCCTAATTCACAGAGTTGCAATTAATGTAACATTACAGTTCTTCATTTAGAGCATTAATTTAAATGCAACAAAAAAATTGCAATTCTTTGCACATTGTCATTTAACTTAGCGTTTTGAGTGTTTATATCAGGGGTGCCCAATCCTCCTCCTGGAGAGCTACCACCCTGCAGAGCTTAGGTGCAGCCCTGATTTAACACACCTGATACTGATAATCAGGCCCTTAAGAAGCGTCTCAATTAGAGTCAGCTTTGCTTCGACGTAGGTTTAGATTGATCCACATTCAAAAAGTAAACGTGAAATGTATGCAGCGTGAGGATGATAACTAAGAATAACTAGTTAGCAGCGCATGGTGCATCTCCCCCCGTGGCTGAAACGGCAGCCCTCACGCGCCTGCTCCCCGCCCCCTGCAGGTCATCGCCATCGTGATGGACATCTTCACAGACGTGGATATTTTCAAAGAGGTTGTAGACGCGTCCACCAGGGGGGTGGCCGTCTACATCCTTCTGGATGACCACCACGTGAAATCTTTCCTAACGATGACCGAGAAGCAGGACGTTCACATCCAGAGGCTGAGGGTAAGGACACTTGTTTTGCTAATTGTTTCCCTTTAATTACACTAATTAAACTAGTCATGTAACTGAATCAATCGTGTATTGAATGAATGACACTAATGTGATTTAACCCAGAACACAATTGAATTAAGGAATTTACTTGGGCTTCAGATTACACTCTGAATACTAGGATTTACTGTATCGGTGCTCTAATTTTCAGGTTAATGATGCACATTTGTTACCTGAAAACCCAAATAGTCACTAAGGAAATCTGAAGCATCGCTGTAAAATGAGGCATCAGTGTGTGAAAATGTACTGAGGTTCCAGGCTTTTCAGACCCTTTTTGGGTACAAACCACCTCTTGTGAGATTTTCAAAGGCTAATTCTCTTCTGTGTCGTGCTTTGTTTCTTTGGCAGAACAGAATCACGGAGTATAATCTCGATACAAATTAAATAAAATCAAATCTAAATTTATATCGACAACAGTGACGTGGCAAAATAGTTGAAGTGTAGAGTGCAGTTATGGTGAGGTTAGGATACAGTTATGGTGCACTTAGGATACAGTATTTTGGAGTGAAATGGTTTGAGCTGAAGATGAACAAGGAGCTTAAGCATTGATACAAATGGCAGTTCTTTGTTAGTAATTTTATCCTGGGTGGTTAGGTTGATGCTTCTTACATCTCCTAGAAGGGGCTGGGACATGGGAGATTGTTGAAACAGCTACAGAGCAAAATCAGGTCTTCATTGTTCCACAGTAGTAAAGCCACCTCTTTGCTATTGTGTATCGGCTACATTGAGGATAGTGACATTTAGGGAGCTGAAGTCATAATTTCTGTGCCTAAACATTCTCGACAGCGCTTAGAGGTATTACACTACAGTTAATAGCTAAAGAAATGTGACACCTGAGGATTACAGGGAGGAACAGCTTTTACCTCGAGAGCAGCAGCTCTGTTTACTGTCACACAAACCAAGCATTTGTGCGCCCCCCCCCCAGGTTTGGGGCCCCCTGTTGGCCACAGATACTCGCTGCTCCAGTGGGGGGTTTTAGGTCCAATGCATCCCTGTTTTTCGAGACAGTGGTTGCAGGAAAATAGCCACTGAGAGAGCACAAAGGTCACATCCCAAACGGCAGTGATGGATGGGTACCTCGGCCTCTGAAACTAGGCTTTGTTCAGGCCAGTGGTAAAGCCACAGAGCTGGGAAATGGCCTCCTTTTGTGTTGGGGTTAATATGGGAGACGACTGCTGCTCCTACCCTCAATTAGGGCACAGGCCGTGAAATTGGGTTGGGGGGGACAGTCTGTAATTTGTCAGCAATGTACTGTCCAAGCAAAGAAATGACCCCCCCCCCCCCAAATTATTTAGCCTCACTTTGGTCCACCCCTGCCCCCGATTTGTGCAGAACAAGCGCCGAATTCACCGAGGAGCCTCTTACAGACGGCTACCTGCATCCGTCGGTTGACACAGAAATCAAACGGCGATATCTATGTAAATGCAATGAGACCATGAAACCACGCCTCCTGATAGCTTCTCGGCTACCCCAGAAGGTGTATGGGATCCCCACCCTGGGCTTAGCAGTAAAATCCATCTAAGGAGAACCATCAGATCTGCAGCAAGCAGAGCCGGTGAGCCATGATGATAGTGGCCATATGTAGCGAGTCGGAACACGGAAAGGTTGTCAGGGCGTTTCTGGACGCCGTCACTGTCGTGCGGAGCTCCCTCTCCATGGTGTCTGTGTCACCGCGGAGGTGTCTGTCACAGAGCTTACAGGTTTAGATTTCATATCACTGCCTTCGCTTTTGTTTAGGATGTCTTTACGGGCTCTTTTTTGGCCCCGGCTGACGCCTTTCAGGCAGGTTGAGGAACACAAACTGAAGGGTGTGTGCAGTTCACTGCTTCCTTTTTGTAAAGCTACCTTGCAGGGCCGGGGTTCGGGAACGGACCTATTACTGGACAATAGTTAGTTCCTGCCTGGTTCTGCTCTTGGTTTCATTAGGGTTATTTTCATACTGCATAAGTCTAGCAGCATATTCTGGTCATCCTACCATCCACAGGAAGCTCTGTGTATCTGTTATAACCCTGTTTGGAGTCAGCATCATGTGTAGCATGAGCTAATGATAAACTAATTAGAAACTATTTGATAGGAAGCCGAATGCAGCCTTTGACAAAACCACAGCTACCCTACAGTTTTATTAATTTACATCCAAAGCGATGTATATTTTCTGAGAAAGCTGGGTCAGCCAGTCCCTGGAGTGATTGGGGCCCACACACCTCCCTACAGCCCCGATCCATGGACATGTGCTTCCCACTGGCATATCATAGGTCAAGTGGCTTCTTGTCTGGCTGGGGACAGGCTGAGACCTGCCTGGGATGTTACTCCTCCATGTTTATACGAGCACCTGTCAAGCACACACCTGGACCATCCCAGGCCGGAGAGCCAGGCTCTTCAAAACCCCAGGCAATGAAAGAGAGAAGCACGTCACTGCGCGGCATGCTGGGACAGATCAGGAGAGGGGAGAACGGGAGCACACCCCAGCAGCGTCAGCAGCTGATCAATCACGCAGCGGGAACACCCTGCCCCAGCCATGTGGTACCAGCAGCGTGGCCGGACACGGCGAGCGTCCCGTGACTTCACGGTGACGAGCCCCGTGATCGGGCACCGTCAGTCCTGTAGGCCGACACCTTTTTGGGGGGGGCACCGATTAGCGAATCAGCTTTACTGGCTAATTTCGCTGTGTCGTACATGGTGAGGGAGTGACTCTTATTGGCCAGGGGAGAGGTGCCGGCTGGCAAGCTAACCAGGGCGGCGTGAGTTTGCAGTCTTGGGGGGCGGGGGGAGATTTTCTACCATGGAGCAAACTTATACTCCATGACGTTATTATTGTCCTAAAATAAGATGTGAACATTGACAGTATACATTTTAACCCCCCCCCTGCAATATGAATTCCAACTACAGACCTGACAACAGACTTTGACACAATAAGAGAGTCATTGTTCCTATGCAGGGTGGAAAAATAATTATGAGATGACTCGTAATTATTTACTTTATTCGTGACTCCACACCCAAAGCCTCAGGCTGCCAGTCATTGACACGCAGCCCCGATCAAACCCTGTGCTCTGCAGCTGAGCGCACTTCTTGGATTGTTCCACTCGACAAATGGGGGGAGAAATTACGTTGAATAATCAGCTCTATGGGTGTCAGATTCAGAGCAATTACTCATCAAGGCTGCGTTTGCATAAGAAAGGCCCCGTCTGCCTGTATCGCAACCCTGTCGTGTAGTATAATTGTGTTTCAAACTACACAGTATGTGAGATGGAAATAAGGGTAAGAAAGCTGTTTATCAAAAGTACCCCCCCATGTAAGGGCCTGAACGAAGACCGGCTGTGTAACAATCACAGAACAAAGGCTGAATGAGCACAATAACATAGCCGGCTGTGTTAATGAGCAGTGTTCAACAGTTCTGGTAGCAAGAGCAAATTAGATAAGCAGAAGTTGAGAAAATACTGTGAAACAATACCAGAATTAGCTTGTGATTATTTCAGTAACTGTAAAGTGATAAGCACTGAACTTGTAATCCAGTTAGTCTGGCTGCTTATTTTAGCTGCTTTAAGGAATCTGATATCTATATTGCAATATTAATGTTTGGTTGGTATTAGTACAATATGGCCAGGTGTGAATAAATACTACTATAAGTACTAAAATTAATAAGTACTACAGTCATTAAGAAGGTTACTGTAGGTCATTAGCGTTTTCCCCACGAATTCTGGAAATTAAAAAATGGTCAGCCCTAACCCTAAATATTAGGAATTCATGTTCCCCATAGTTCTGGTGTGTGCGGTATTTAAAATGGAAGGTTAAAAACTGTGTCTGGCTCCCTGTTGTGGTAGCTCTCCATGTAAAGCAGGTCAGGAGTGCTACATCCTGACAATGGCTGTCTGCAGACTTCTTTGTCTCATATCTGTGTGTTTACCCACCTAATCTCATGCTAAGCAAATAAGAGACCACAGTCCGCAGCCGCTGTGGGGTTTCCAGTGGCAGTAGGCTGGCTTTATAGACGTAACCAATGCAGTAGATCCCAGCAGAATGGTTATTGTTGCAGTGGCTTCCTGTCGCCATAATGCTGGCGAAGCTCGTGCCCTGGGGCTGCTCCCACAGTAGCACTGAATGCTGGCATCCTTTGTCCGCAGAACATAAGAGTACGCACCGTGAAGGGCCAGGAGTACCTCTGCCGCTCCGGAGCCAAGTTTCATGGGGCAATGGGGGAGAAATTCCTGCTGGTCGACTGTCAAACAGTGGTGTACGGATCATACAGGTAATTACACTGGGCCGCATGAGTCTCAACCAGGACATTATACCACATGGCCTCTCCTGACCTCTCAGTGTCTCCTGCAGGAACTTGTGATTGTCCTCCCCTCCTGACCTCCCCTTATCTCCTACAGGAGCTCATACTCCATCTCCCCACCTAACTTCTCCTCATCTCCTACAGGAGCTCATGCTCCATCTCCCCACCTAACTTCTCCTCATCTCCTACAGGAGCTCATGCTCCATCTCCCCACCTAACTTCTCCTCATCTCCTACAGGAGCTCATGCTCCATCTCCCCACCTAACTTCTCCTCATC
>JAODKL010000062.1:893849-909699 GCA_026780765.1 Petrocephalus schoutedeni
CTCCCTAACCGCTTTAGCCTTTTAGCATAGCGCCCTGTCCGCGTCTCTCCCTAACCGCTTTAGCCTTTTAGCATAGCGCCCTGTCCGCGGGGGGGGGGGCAGTGGTTATAACATATTTTACTGGCTCCCTTGAGGGAATTCCCTGTTCTAATTCTCAGATTGCATTTCCCATTAGACGAGTCGTACACTGAGCTGTGCGTGTGCGTTCCGCACCCCCCCCCCACACACGCACATACACACACCATCTTCATGTACCATCATGTACATATATCAACAACTATCTGCTCTAGTTCTCAACATTTCTGCAAGCCCAGAGTCTCAGTTTTTGCTCTGAAACTGTGGTTCCTGGCTGAGGGCTTCGCGTTTTTACTTTCTGCCCTGGCTGCTGCTGATTTACAGCTTTACCCATTTACACAGCTGTGTATTTTACTGGAGTAGCACAGGTTAAGTATCTCCTACAAAAGAAGTACAGCAAGCTCCGGCATCAGAAAGCCTTCAGAGTAAGTCTGTGTCCTCAGTCGCCATCGTGTTCCTGACTCGGCAGAGAACAGGCAGCTTGGGCTCACCTGCAAGGCCACAAGGATGTTGGCGAGGGCCTGGCCATACGTGTCGTGGCAGTGGACTGCCAGGGCGTCTGCCGGCACCTCGGTCAGCACAGTCTCCAGTAGCCGGGCCATGCTGCCGGGCGTCCCCACGCCGATGGTGTCCCCCAGCGAGATCTCATAGCAGCCCAGATCATACAGCCTCTTTGCCACCTGGGTGGGAAATGCAGCCAATCAAATCCAAGCAGCTCGGAGGTAGAAAAAACACAGTGGTATCCCAAACACGCAGGCTGGGGTTCGATCAGCTGCTAGGTATGATACACTCCACTGAAATATTAAGAGCTGGAGGTAGGACCACAGAGGACATGACACACCTTTGTTACCTCTTCTGGGTCTATCTTTCCTTCATAGGGGCATCCGAGTGCACAGGAGATGTACCTAAAATGAAAACATTAAGGAAATGACATTTACATGTCCCTGTATCTCAGATTTACCACTCAAATAAACTGCCATCGGTATTCTGATGCTTCTCTGGCTACTCCACCATACACGGCTGATGAAATCCTTGAAATTTTTACATACAGGGTTGATTAAAAAAACACTATAAGTCGTAAGGCTTATATGAATTAGTTAGGGTGATATATAGAATATTTTGCTTGTGTGCTCCCTGGAGTCAGGCCAGGGATTTAAATAGAAAGCCACATCTTTTTAGAAACAGCATGCTGTTTCGGGGACAATATTTCCGATACGACTACTAGAGTTTCCAGAGGATCTCCTCAGGCAGAGGAGTAAGAGGCAGCTCTCGATCAATGTAACGTGAAACGTGTCGCGGGTAAGTCACATTTTCCGAAATGTTGGACCGCGTGTGACGAGTTTCCTCTCCTTTCCCTTCGGCCTGAAAGGTGCTCCTGTAAACCTAACACACTCTGGCTCAGCTCGCACATCTGGCTGTTTATTAATAACCAAAACATAATAGGATGTGGACACGTCCGTCATGCTGATTCACTGTTAGCTTGTGCTTCATTCTTGCCTAAATAATAAATTCCTATGAGAGTTCTTTCTGATGTGGTTTTGGTTCCATTCATGATTAGTGGAAATAAATGTAAACTGTCACTTTCTTTAAAAAGCATATACAGGTTTTACACTGAGTCAATTATGAGCTTCGTTTTATAAACTTTGTACTAGTATAAAGATATTTCATGCTCTGGGAATGGAGGAGTTTCACCCAAAGAGGTTTGAGTTCAGTCTTAAAAAACTGGATTTCCCCTGGACATGTACACATGGACCAGCTGTTTAATGTGGAGAAAAACATTATGTATACATCTGCTCTAGCTTGACAGCAGACTTGCTACAAACAGAGTTAGGAACCATGCATATAATGTGGATTTTCCACATAATGTGCAGAGCTGCAAAGTTGGCTGTGTGATTTACAGCCCTCTTCATGTTTGTTAAACTGAGTGTCCATCTCCGGGATATGTTACACACAGTTTGCCTGTGCTGGGGAGCCAGACATCATAGTAAACATTAACTGTGTGACTTATTGCCCCATTACTGGGGACCTAAGTGGATTATTTACAAGCTTGACGGCCAGGATATTCCCCCGGCTGAGCAGTCACAGTGTACTAACCCCCGGACAGGTATCTGGGTCTTTCTGGCAGCTTGGAGCACTTTTTCAAACCTCTGCATGCTGTCATCAATGGAGCAGTTGATGTTCTTCCTGCTGAAGGTCTCAGAAGCTGAGGTAAACACAGCCACCTCTGTGGCACCTGCCATCGCCTTGGAGGCAACAGAAAATGTTTGTCAAGGGTTATTTGGGTCAATGTTTAGGTTAGTTACGTTAGGGTTAGGGTTAGCTGCTTCCTTATCAAGGCTATAAGCAGATAGTGTGGACTCCCGTGTTGTGACTGAAGACATGAACTTCTAAACAACAGCTTGCCTGCTTCAAGACCAGAAAGGGAGCTACTGAAGTCAAGGAAGGTTCTTTGTTGATGTATTAATCTAAAACACCACACATAAACATAAAATATCTGACATAAGGTTAATATCTCAATTATAAATCAAACAGTATAACTCTATAACAAACATCACTCACAGCAGCCTGGAAGCCTTGAAAATTAGGTGTCAGTACTGGATATTTCACTTGAGGTTCTCTGTGGATTCCCAGGAGAACATCTGTGTGGTCAGCCATCTGGGAGCGATCAAAGTAGACTGAGAACGCAGAGCAGTAAGCACGCTGCCATGTTTATTGTCAGCTCGCTCTCAAAGGCACATATGAGTGCGTCTGTTCAGGGCCGCCCCTGGAACATGGCCGGTCGAGAGCGACACAGAGACACAGCCCACGTCTACCCCTCCATGCCCAAAGCCTCCGTTTGCAAAGATTTCTTTTCCAGTAGATCTACAGAGATGAATGATTGCCTAATAAATCACTCCTTGAGAATTCAGGCAAACGAGATATTACCTGTGGCACCCACTTTGAAGACACGAAAGCGGTGGCCTCAATTACAGGCAGGCCTGTTTTAGACAGCATGTCTATCAGCTCAATCTTCACTTTGGTGGGAACAATTTCCTGAAAAAAGATGAAAGTCGTCAGAAATTTTGGCCATTGTAAATGTGCTGAAATTTACCACACTGAACATGCAACATGCAGGACATCTGGTAAAATCGCAGTATACGGCCTACACATTTCAAGGTTAGTTTGTATAATTTCATCAGCATCTGAGGGAAAATGGGAAGCCTGTTCTAAGGTCCCCACTGAAACTCAGGAGCCGCAGTGTATCTGAAGTAATAAGGAGATTCCTCTCTTCTGTGTGGATGAGAAACCAAATACATAATAAATACAGTATTTTAGACTAAATTAGTGAAGCTTGTCTATCTGTGTTTCATATACCTACCAAATTCAGCAGCGAAAAACAGTAATCTAACATAAATCGCCACATAAAGTGTGTGTTTTTTAATCAGAAAGATATTTTTGCCACAACCCTGGACTGGAGGTTAGTGTTAGATCGCACTAGTTAATAGTTAAATAGTTAAATGTGATCAGTGCTGAAGGTGACAGTGTTTTTGGACCTTAGTGATACATCTGGGTCTGCCCGATTCCCCGCCTGTATCAGTCTGGGTCATCTCCTGAGGCATGCTTGCGTCACAGATAACGTGCTTTGCAAACACATCATCCACACGGGACTCTACCTTTGCTCAGACAACACATGCTTTCAAACATAATACGTTTATATTTTTAACCATTCTTCTCCAGAATTGCTTTACCGGGGTCTTTTCTAGCATTATATAGGTATTTGGTACAAACTTGAGGCCTTATTATCCAAAAAAATAAATAAAAAACTGCCAGAAAAAATGCAAAAAGGAATGAAAATTGTGTTTATTAGTACAGTATGTCTGAGGGTCAGTAATAAAACTGGGTTTTCAGAACAAACTGATCCAATAAAAGTGGGGATAGTTTAAAAAAGGATCATTTACCTTTTCATTCTGCAGTCCATCTCTTGGTCCAACTTCCACAACTTTAACAAACTCTGGGAGCTGGTTTGGAGCTCGGACCTGGAACAAATAAAGTCGTTAGCGTTTAGCAAAATGGCTGCGATACGGATAGCATCCTGTCAACAGATTCATCTTTGGCCATCTTTGACCATCTTTCCACATCTTTGGCCAGAAACACGGTAATAAGTCTTAAACAAGGGGCCTTGAACACGGTGTCCGTCCACTGCCTGAGCGCTTCAAAACATTGCACGCTGGACGCTTGCTCTCGTCACTGACGATTCACCAGATCTGTGCAAAAAAAAAGAGCCGCTGTGGGCTACGGAGGAGACCGGCTGTCACTGGTGTGGAAAGACGGGCCAGGGAGGGGTAGGGTGCATGACCCTGAGGAGCCAAGGCCTTATCATCGCTGCACGCTGCTGCTACCTTCTCCACAGGGAGTCCTGCCTAGCGATGAATACCTGCCACTGCAATGAAGGAGCTAAATGTGAACCAGGCAGCATCTGCAGCAGCGTGATTACAGGAGGGAAGCGTGGGCATCTGCTGAGCGCTCCCCCATATGCGTGCCCCCCCAGCCGGGTTATCATAGCCTCTGTGCCAGGAACAGCGTCTACGGCACAGGGAGCAGGACCCTGCTCACCTTGTCCTTCTGCATCCAGAGCGGCAGCCATGGATGCTCCGGAAGCAGCCACTCCACGCCGAAGCAGTGCTTCGCCTCCACAGGGACGTTCCCCATGGGCCCACTGGCCCGCTGACACGCCTGGCACGCTGACGCGCTCACCACTTCTGCCCGTACTGCCGCTCGCACGCGTCGCCGACGAGTGATGCTACAGATCGGCGCCGCAGAAGCAGTCCTGTTGGATAGTGATAGGCGGTTTGGGAGGATGACTCAGCAGTTGCCATGGCAGCAACATCATTGGCTGGGAAGGAGGGAGTGGGAGGGATGGAGGGTGAAGGTGAGAGAGAGAGAGAGAGAGAGAGGCAGCCCCCACGGGCGCAGGGAGCTCAGAATCACACAGTAGGACCCGCACCGCATGACGAGCTCCGGCAGCGTGCCCCCCACTCTGACTGAGCCCCCCCCAGCACACACACAGGATCCCCTGGGAAACAGGGGCAGATGTCCTGAAAGCCTGTCCCCCTCGGGTCCCGGGTGGTGCCTGTGTCTCCAGGCAGCAGTCTGTCCCGCGGCAGAAACAGCAGATTTCCTCTTATTTGTTTTGAACACATTCATCAGACAGAAGCCATCACCAGAATTCCCACCTTTTCATTTGATAAAACCACAAATCTGCCTAATCAATAAGGGAGTTAAATTTAAGCTAGATTTACCTGACACTGCAAACAATAATAAACCAAATTAAATCCTTTTTAAAATGTGTTTCCAAATATCGGATCATGTAGTCTATTAAAATGGCCATTTTACATTAAAAGTAATTACACACTTCAACATATGTATATAATATAGGTAAATTCCAAATTTACAACAATGAACATGAGGCTTGACACATTTTTGAAAATGTAATTCAACAGAAACAATTATACCCAACCTCATGGTATTTTATGGTTGTCTGGGGCTATTCAAGTAGCAAAAATCAGAAAGCGTTATTCCAACAATACTTTAATGTTACGCAAATGCTGAGTTTAGACAGATACAGTTTCCTTCTGCGAGGCCCGGAACATTTCACACTGCCACGTGTGAAACTCCTGTGCCATTACAAACAGCCATTTAAAACAGTTGATTTTGCAAACCCGGTCCCCTGTAGCTAACAGCTGTAGAGGAGCAAATAAGGTTCACACCCTCAGCTTTGACGGGTGTACTGCAGGCACCCGAGGGACTCAGGCTGACATGCAGCGGCTGGTAGTGCCTGTAGGGGGCATCTTGTGTGGAATGCAGGGCAGGTGAACAAAGACTCTTCACATTTAAGCTACATATCAGGAGGACAGGAAAAGAAACGGCCCTCGCTAATGGGTACCGTGCTTCGAGGCGTCTTTACTACGGTACATTACCAAGCAAGGCCCACTTTGATGACATCACCCTGAGAGGGGCTTTGATACGAGACCATAGACAGTTAGCAGCATCAGGGAGGAACGGCTTACAGCATGAGGACTTCACAGCAATAAATCACCCCGTTAGCATGTTAGCCCCCCACCCACCCCCAACAGCTCCTGCGCAGTGTAATTAACGCTTACCGAACAAGTGATACATGTAACCAGGAAAGGAGACATATGCAGATGGAATTGATTTTGGTGTAGAGTTTCACGCAACCCCCAGGACCAGGAGCATTTAACCCAGAGCAAGAGAACATCTGTAACAACTGGGTGGGGTGGGGGGAGGGGGGTACCTTTTCTGTTTTAAGATTTAGGATGGAACAGATACATAGAGCTGGTTTAGATAGAGTGTGTTTCCCCAAGAATTCAGAGGTGCAAGATAAATACAGGAAACAGCAAGACAACTAACAGGTCAGATCCACAGCAGCCTGCAGACGGTGGCGTTAAGGCTACATTTCACAGCGCCAATTTTTACGCTAATTGGCAGTGCCGGCTGCCAGAGCTCATAAAATCCCCGTGTTTCTGGATTGAATTTGGATTTCAGCACGTACTGCTTGTGGTGTAGGTGTCACATTCACCTTGCTCTTGGATCTCCCAACGACAAGTCAGGAGAGAAAGTACAGCCAGGCAACGGGAGAGAAAACAGTCAAATTTACATCTGCTAATGGCGAGGGGCTCCTAGAGCTGAGTTTGTCACTTTTAATAATCAGCATCAAACACCACCTTTGCTAAGCCAGGCTGGGCAAGCCAGTGGGGGCAAGTCAAACTCAACTGGCACGGACACTCCACGTCCGGGGCAGTGTGCCTGGGAGAAAAGTGCCCTCATTCTTCCACCCTCTCTGCTTCTTCCCCAGATACGCCGCCGCACCGTTGGGCGCAAGGAAACGCCACTCTGTGGAAATGTTATTCTTCGCAAGACGCGAGAGCCTTTATAAAAACAGCAGGTTACCTGACACCACTCCTGTGGGGAGACCAGCAGTCCCGAGCCTACTTTCCACGGCCGTCCTCTCTGGAGACACTGCATGTGTGTTACAGATTACTGCGCAGAAAGCAGACCGCGCCAAGTGCCCGGGGTTTTAACCCACCGGACGCACTGACCTTTCTAGAGGGGTCGCTGTCCCTGTCCGGCATCGAGGGAAAGGCCCCTGGGCCATCTGAGGCTGCCGACCTTTGGTACACATTCTGGGGTGGAAACTGTCGGCGGCGTCGCACGTAAATATTTGGTCCCTGACCGCTGTTTGACCGCCGAGGTTTACTATGGTTCATCGAACAAGTTTTTCAGAAGCTGCTGGTCAACAAGGAAAGTCAATGTTTTCAACAGTGAGCACAGGAGGAAAACAAAAGCGATTTATTGGACGTCTGTGACCAACGTCTGGGATATACAACAGGATGGTCGTTTGCTATCAAGCTAAGTGTGAAGATATTAAACACAGACCTGTGTTTTCCCGCATGCTGCGAAACCGGTAACTGTATTTTCAACAAATGATATAAAATGCACTGCGGATATACGTTTTTGGAGTCTCCCGCGGCAACCCTAGGTCATAAATCCGATTACATTCTCCCATTCCTTCAGAGTAAACTTCAAATGAACTGAAGCTCAGTGACAGCCGCTGATCTGTTCCGTTCCTTTGCCAGCTAATAACAGCAAATATGGTTTTCATTTGTGTTATGACATGACAGAACTGGGTGACCTTAGGGTGGCGTATCATGGATTCCTGCTAACCGCTAACGACCTCGAAAGCTATCGTGCATTTCAGAGAAAGCTACGCAGGCACCACAGGAAGCAGCTTTACGGCTGATATAACAAGCAAAACCGCCTCGCCATCGGGGTCTCCGTTCAAACGGAACGCCACGCTGCCATGTCGGTCATAATTAAACGTTTTCCACAGACTCACAGGCAGAGCTTTTCTGGAAAATACCATAGTGACAAACAAATTCTTTGTGCCCTTTTTTTTTTAAATAAATAGTGATAAGTTGGTGCTGGGGTGTTGCTTGCCTCAAGAGAAGCACAACATAGTGACTGATAATTCAGTGACAATTTGTTACAGTTGCCAACATTTCTGATAGCTGTAGCTTTGTGCACTTTTCTATTTTCAGGCCTTGACTTCCCGATGCCTGGCTTGGCCTACAACAGTACCGTTGATATTCAGTGTTTCCCTCTTTCACATCTCTGTGTTCGAGATGATCTGATGCATATAAGCCACCTTCATTCGTAATTCTCTGTGGCATATGTCTGCCTTCAGCCAATGTGCTGCTCTGGTGAGTCTCTCCTATCATCTCTCCTTTAAAATTCCTTTGTTGTGTTTGTGTTTACGCTGGTTTCTAAGAAACACAACATCTCAGTCCATTATGCCATAAATCTGTGTGTCAGAAATGTTTGACAGCCTGAAGGTCTCCATGAAAACAGAGAGTAGCCCACACTTTCTGTGTGTCTGGGAGGGACAGTGGAACACTGGACCACCCAGGCAGCCATGGCTCATGTGTTTATGTGTGTGTTCAGAAAAGCAGCTCCTCCATGCAAACAAAGGGTTTCCATCAGGAAACCGCCCCCTGTACAAATGAGAGGTTTTTATTATGAACCCACCCCTCGACACAAATGGAGGTTTTCTGTTATGAACCAGCTCTTCGACAGACATCGACGGTCCCTGTTATGATTCCACCCCTCCATACAAACGATGGGTCTCTGTTATGATCCCGCCCCTCTGTACAAATGATAGGTCTCTGTTATGATCCCACCCCTCTGTACAAATGATAGGTCTCTGTTATGATCCCACCCCTCTGTACAAACGATGGGTCTCTGTTATGATCCCGCCCCTCTGTACAAATGATAGGTCTCTGTTATGATCCCGCCCCTCTGTACAAATGATAGGTCTCTGTTATGATCCCGCCCCTCCGTACAAACGATGGGTCTCTGTTATGATCCCACCCCTCTGTACAAACGATGGGTCTCTGTTATGATCCCACCCCTCTACACAGATGGAGGGCTTTCGTTATGAACAGGCTCCTCTGTACAATCAGAGGGCTTCCGTTATGAACCCGCCCCTCAACACGGAGGGTTTCCATTTCAAAACCAGTTGGGAAAGCTTAATACTTCTGTTACAAATCCAAACAAAATTCATCCAAAGTTGTGTAAGAACAATCCCTTTCACATTCTGAAAACGTTTGCCCTAACAAATCTACTTCTTTGAAAAACTGCAACATAACATTTCTGTGACTATGACTGTCACAATGGTCCTGTAGAAATGAAACATTATTGGAAAGCCAGAGTTTGACATGATCGGAACTTAATTAAAGATTAAATTTAAGTCTGTTTGTTATTGTTAAGGCTAGGTTTCACTGAATCGAGCCTATACTACAATATCATGTATCTCCATTCTGGGAAAGGTCTCAGAATTTAGTTTTAGCCTGTTGGGATGTTGCAGCTGTAAGCCACAGGTTACTGATCCATAGCCCTCACCTGTAACTCATCTGACACAAAGTGCTGTTTCACCGTCACGTGACTGGCAAGCCCACACTGCTCTTCAAAATACTTACATTTCAAATCGACATACCCAACATCAGCTTCACTGAGGGAAGCTACCAGCTTGTGTGCTGATTTAATATTTACGCTCGTTAATGAAGAGCACATGTGTGTATTTATTACAATGGTAGTTACACCGTAATTAACCGGCATGGTCGGAGTTAGATGGTAAACAGCTTTAGGGCTGAACACTGCTCTGCCTCTTTGTCATTTGTTTGTCTTCCGTTGGTGACTTTTGTTCCACACCTCCACTGTTTATGTTGGACAGCTCTCATTGGGGAACAAGTTGCCTGAAATACCAGTATTCAGGTAATATAAGTGATGTGTTAACCATTTATGTTTATGGAACTCATTCACAATTAATCTGTTGTAAATTTATTGGATTGGGTTTTTCTTAAGTAAAACAAAAACCCAACCCAAGTATAGAAACAAAGTAAAGCATTACATTTACAGAGTCAGTAAATGGGGTCAGTAAATGCATCAATAAAATATCATTTGTAATGAAATAGCAACGAATATGACAATATAAAGCTGTTAAATGAAGTGAAAGGAAAATTAATGAAATAAAACGCTATTTAGTCATGTGGCTTCAGTGCAGTTTAACCAGTTAGATGATTCTTTTAGCCAGCGTGACATCTGACCATGTTCTGCAGCTGTGAGACCATAGACTTTGATGATAATAATAATGTGATAATAATCCTTTAATTAACATTCATTATGTGGGCCAACAATTCTAAATGCCAAGTGTAATGTTCTGCATGTTTTGTACTGTTATGGCATTACAACACCATTAAATGTATTACATTCAAAAAATAGTAACTCTGAATATCCAGAGAAATGTTGTCTCTGTTCATGAAATAATCTTTTTCACAATAAACTGTTTTAGGATAGTTCGGTTATTTTACAATAATAATAACACGTGGAAATAAAATGAGCGGATCCAAAGAAGAGCATGACCAGGTTTGCTGTAAATGTCATCCGCTGTCAGAGGGAATTAAAGCTTTATTCATCTTCGGGGTTGGGATTGTATTACAAATTCCATACAGCAGCAAAACACCTGGCCCCCGAGAACAAGGGGGCCGGCTCTGCAGGAGCAGAGCCCGACACTCTCTATTGACCCATAGGAAAATCGCAGAGATTAACGTATCGCCTTTCAAGTGCGCTGGCACCTTTGGACCAATGTGGTCCCATTTTACCATAGCCCAAGAAAAGCATGATCTATGCTGGAAGGATTGGGGAACCTTGGAGGACCCCATTGCTTCTCTGTTGGAAAGCTCCTTCGCTTAGCTTTCCCAGTCCTCCTGCTAAGCTCACCTGATCCTCCTGCTAAGCTCTCCTGGTCCTCTTGCTAAGCTCTCTTAGTCCTCTTGCTTGGCACTCCTGGTCCTTCTGCTAAACTTCCCTGGTCCTTCTGCTAAGCTCTCCTGGACCTCCTGTTAGACTCTACAAGTTCTCCTGCTAAGCTCTCCAGCTCCTTGTGCTAAGTTCTCCAGTCCCCCTGCTAAACTCTCCTCGTCCTCCTGTTAAGTTCTCCTGATAGACCTACTAAACTCTCCCAGTCCCATTGCCATTGCTGGTCCTTCTGCTAAACGCTCCTGGTCCTCCTGTGAAGTTCTCCAAGTTCTCCTGCTAAACTCTCCTGGTCCTCCTCTTAAGTTCTCCAAGTTCTCATGCTAAGCACTCCTGGTCCTCCTGCCAAATTCTCCCAGTCATCCTGTTAAGTTCTCTTGGTCCTCCTCCCCATGTCAGGACAGAGATGTCAGACCTTCCATATTGAACATGCCAATTGTGATGAGCAGTCTGGGAATCCATGACCTTTCCACCCTCCACAAAAGCTGTGAGGCAGATGAGGTGGCTAATCGTGGGCAGATCTGCTCGTGGTTCTACCACAAAGCCCTGAAGGACCGGGTCGAGTCATTGCAGCCTCCTGTGGGACCACGAGCAGGATGTCCAAAATATGTGGTGGTCCTACACCTAATTACCGCCATGCCAGATTCATATTTAGTGTATATTGTACCATAACCGCAATGCCCTCTCTGTACCCAGACATATTTGTGAATATTAAGCTTAAGTGCCATTCTAGCCCCAGGATGAGTCCACATCATTCACACCGGTGCACCCCTCTTAAAATGAGGATTTAAATTTGATATCACTAATTCTGCAGCAGGTGCTGGTATCCAGCCCACATCTTAAAGTGTTGCTGCAGAACAGGCTTCGTTTCAGCCGAGACTCAGATTTCAGCTTCACCTCATGTTCGTCTCCAACCGTCACGCATGGAAATAAACACCGTGTCATTTTCCGAACGACAAGACGCCGCACTTCCTGCGACGCATGAGAAGCTCTCGCGAAGCTGTGCTGCAGGCCCCCAACTGCAGCTGCTTCCAGCAGCACGCGGAGGATTCGCTGAGGCGAAAATCCCCCTTCACCTGAGACAAAGGGATAGACATCTCTGTAACGTACGAAGCTGTATTTTCCCTAAGCTGCAAAGGACAGGAGTGAGAGCCATTTCTCTGTATAACAATATCCAGAATTTAGTATCGTTGATGTATCAAAGGAGCAAAATAACCAGAAGCCAGACTTTTTTTTTCCTTATACTGATGCACTAAAATGAAATCATGCAACTGAGCTCAAACCCTACGTGCTACGTGCATTAAATCTGTCGAACTGAAGATGTCTGCCGCATGGGGGAAATCCTTCAGCTTTTCTGAAAACTAATGTGCTGCAACAAACACATAAATAATAACCTTGCAGAGTTTACTCATAAGAGCCATTCCAAATGCGCGCAGCCAGGGCCCCAGAAAAACGTGTAAAAATACAGCCCAGATGGTCAGCCTACTAAAAAGGCCTGATTGAAACGTAATGGGGATTCCACAGCCCACCCAGACATGGTCAAACAGGCAGAACCATATGTGGGAAAAGTGAATAAAGTAAACTGCAAAACATTTTTATTAGATACCATTTCGCTGGCCTTGTGGTCACACTGCAAGCTGACACTCTGGAAATAAACTGTGATTCAACAAAACACCAGAATGAAATATGTGGAAATTACCCACTGCAATAAAACAATGGCTTCCCTTTCTTTGTCAATCAGGTGAGCCCCCGGTCCATGCGAGTCTCTGAGAGCTTGTCTGGATGCTCATTAGACACTTTGTTGACATACTGCTGTGGGCTTGTACAGACACATCTTTGGGCAAACCTTGAAATACAATGCAGTACCTGGTTTTTCTGATGTCTTTGGGGAAAAACAAGGATCTTATATGCTGTCATCATTCAGTATGCAGTTATTCAGAAATCTCATGTTATAAGCGTCAGCCTTATGAAGAAGAAGAGGTTCGGCATGCCGGGGCATCGCTGGGGCTGTTTAGAGGGCATCCACCCCCACCCCCAAATAAAAATACACTATTCAGTTTATATAGCGTGGTGTTGTTCACTTTCATTTAAAATTGGAACCCCATAGCAAAGGCTCAGTGTGCAATTGTACTTCAGAAACTCGGTTTTGGGATTTACTTCAAATTCACGCTCAGGAATACGGTATTAAATTGTTTAAAAAGAAAAATGAATCAAGCATATTAGTTACACAAAAAAACGGCACATAGCATTCAATGCAGGAAAATGAGTCTGACCATCAAACGTGCAAATATTTTGGTTTGCAGAGAATAACAGAGGATTTCATGGAGTAAATGTACTGTTTCCACTCCAATAACGTAAAAGGCCGATTAAAGGCAGGCCAAGCTAGCCTTCCGCAATAGCGCGTATTGACGCTTCAAATGCGGAGCGGAGCACGACAATACCAGCTTTCTACTACGAATCGCCGGCTCTACTGTCTTCCAGCATCACGGCCAAAGTAAACACTTTACAGTGTTTCATTCATAAATATACGCGTCTCATGACTTCTGATAATATATATTATTTCTGCTGAACTTTACAAGCAGAAAGGGATTCATTTGTTAATCCAAAGCCGGCCTTTATATATATATGCGTCGGTTCCTACCACTGAGGACACGACACCGAGGTCAAGTCCTCAGTATTTTTGCTGCAGCTCCAATAACCATGATCCATAACTGGGTACATGTAGGGCGGGCTGACGCTTTACACTGCGCTATTTTAAAGATCCAGGCCGTACAGTGTGTGTGTGTGTGCGCACATACAAATTAATATACATACAAATTAAAGGAGACTATTAGTAGCCTGCAAAAATATTTTCCCTAAAAATACATGTATTATAAATACTTATCTAAATGCTTTTTAAGTTGTTACATAAATACGTTTTACGTTATTTTAAGATATCCTGTAAATATAATTTAATAAAATTCAATAGAATAGAATAGAATACACACGTGTGAAAAATAAAGCGCATGGAAACACACAAGAAAACCGAGCAAGACATTTTATAAGAGCTTACAGGGAATTTCAGACGATCACATGTGCCGAACTAGAGGAAAGCCTGTTTGCCAGCACGGCGGCCGGCGCCTGCTTTCCCCATCAGCGCAGGGAAGCGCACCTTCCGAAGGAGCGCCCCTAACAATCACCCCTCCTCAAAATACGCCGCTATTTTCGCCGGTTGCTATAAACAGTGCGCTTTCGGTATTAAATTTAAACTCTCTGACCATTGTAATTTACCGTGCCTCGGTCACACTGACTTTTTTTTTGGCTTCAGTCAGGTTGCGAACTTTAACGCAAAGACCACAAAAAAGTAGTTTAGTGAGACCACAGAAATATATTTTATTTCACATAAATAACATTTGTTTAGAAAAAAATGAAAGACCTAATTTCTTTGAGGATCATACCAAGAGTGCCACGGGCTTTTTGTAAGATTAGTGTCCAGCAAGGGTTTGGCAGTAATTTATCTCTCGCTGGGTAGCGGTCTTCATGCGTTTCCGAAATAACACAAAATGGTCTTTTTTTCTGGTTAACTTCATCAGAAGCTTCGGAAATAAAGGGGAGGTACTCTCTCTCTCTCCCGCTTTCACACACATAAATACCTCGTTTGGATTGTCATTAGATGGTTTATGGATGTTTACAGAGTCCAGACAAGCGTCCGACGGCACGTCAGGAAAGGGGATGTTTGCGGACCGGGGAGCGGGGCAGCGCCGGATCACTGTGGGCTGTGTTACCCCGGGGGCGGGGGCTTGCCCGGGGGACCGGGGGCAGCAGCCTGTTAATCTACCCTCAGTGTGGCAACTGTTCTCCCTTCTTTCTCATGTGGTCGGAGAGCAGCGCACTTAGGGCGCAGGGAAAAGCCTTCAACCCGGGGGCATATGGTGTAGAACCCGTATTATATAAAGAAACGGGAAGATATTTTGCAAGCTTGGAAAGCACCCACGAAATGAAACAGTGGATGGGATTGTGACGTGCTGGAGGAAATCACGAAGGGCAGCGCTAGCAGGTGGCCTCCCGCGGCACCCAGGGCCGCGCAACTTGCGCAGCCTGGCCGCTGCTTTTAATTAAGCTGAATAGAGTCACTCTGTTCCGACACGGCGAAAAGGGGGCTGGCGGCACAGCTGAGTTTTCGGGGAAGGTCACCCCAGTTATGTAAATAAATATTAATCTTTAACCTAATCCTCTCGGTCACCGGCTTCCAAGTCTTTTCAGAATGGCAGGACTCCTACTGGATCCCAGGGAGAATTGCCCAGTATTTCACGCTTCGTGAAGGAGTAGACTCTCTCTCTCTCTCTCTCTCTCTCAAACACACACGCACACAGACAGACAGACACACGCATACAGACACATGCACACACACCCACACATGCACACAGACAGACACACTCACACACCTGCACATGCACACAGACAGACAGACACACGCACACACACCCACACATGCACACAGACAGACAGACACACGCATACAGACAGAGACACACACAGACACATGCACACACACTCACACATGCACACACACAGACAGACACCCGCACATGCACACAGACAGACACACTCACACACACCCACACATGCACACAGACAGACAGACACATGCACACACCCTCACACATGCACCCAGACAGACAGACACACACCCACACATGCACACAGACAGACAGACACATGCACACACACAAACACACTCACACACATCCGCACATGCACACAGACAGACAGACACACGCACACAGACAGATACACTCACACACATCTGCCCATGCACACAGACAGACAGACACCTGCACACACCCTCACACATGCACACAGACAGACAGACACACGCACACAGACAGATACACTCACACACATCTGCCCATGCACACAGACAGAC
>JAODKL010000062.1:914260-934167 GCA_026780765.1 Petrocephalus schoutedeni
ACATTTCGCATGAGCAGCAGGCCTTCCTGTGAAAGCACTTGCACATTTCGCATGAGCAGCAGGCCTTCCTGTGAAAGCACTTGCACATTTCGCATGAGCAGCAGGCCTTCCTGTGAAAGTCCCTACACAATTCATGTGAGCCCCAGGCCTTCTTGTGAAAACCCCCTGCAAGTTTTGTGTGAGCCCCAGGCATCCCTGCGAAAAGCCCCTGCATGTTTCACGTGAGCCCTGGGCCTTCTTGTGAAAACCCCCTGCAGGTTCCATGTGAGCCTGGGGACCCTGCGAGATACTGCAGCCATCCTAATATCAAACCAAGGCCAAACACCCCTATCCCTATCCCCAGCTCCTGTCAGAATCACAGGAAACCCATTTAATGAATAAACCACCGATTACCAAACCTCTGTAGCTATCTGCTAATAGGTGCAAAGGACAGCTCGTTAGAGATTGCTATAAACATCTTTATCATCTAGCTATTCTCTCTTTAGAACTAAGATCTGCTCAACAAATCATCACATTGCCAGCTGTACACTTGGAGATTAGCTGCTCAAATAAGGCAATAATTGCAAAATTATGTTGTAAATGTCTCCCCCACCCAGTGCCTGTGCTGATCAAGAAAGCCAAGCATTGCTATCTTGCAAAGTCATATGTGTACTATTTAATACATAAGAAGACTCTGTTAATATTCCAGTTGCTAAACCAACAGGCTAACTAAAAGCACACCTTTCCCAGCAGTACCATGTGTCCCTCCAAGTCACATGACCCAATCTTCTGCCATTGGCTGTTCTGACCCTATGGGATTCACACGTCTCATGCGTGCAATGTCCTTTTAAAGTGTTTATGGTACCATCATTACAGTAAAGGTCTTTGCTAGCCTAAACATTTACTGTATTGTACGATGTCAGCTTCCAAGATCTGCAAGGGAAGATTTAATTAACCTTTATTAATTAAGTAATGTGAATAATGACTAAGTTCTGTTCCGCTTTTTTAGGATTCTCTGGGGATCTCTGACTGCAGTCTGAATGCCCGCCCAGTAAAACCCTGCCCTCACATTCGGGGAAACGAGGCTGGGGCGCAGAATGACCTCATCAAACAACACCGTAAAGAAGAGCTCTGAGTTTACGGTCCTGATGGGGTGAAAGGGACCCCCTGCATACAGAGTGAGGCACCATGACCTCACACGCAGATTCCACAGCTGGCTTCTGCAAGGTCACCAGACAGCTCGTACCACTGGGGGGGGGGTCAGGTGAGTGTTATCACAGAAACAGGGACAATAAATAAGCTCAAGGAACTAATATATACATAACACTGTGCATGACATCTCAGATTCAGCAAAAAGGCAGCTGAACCTTTTTCCGAAGAAGTCACATGTGAGGAAGCTGGTCAGTGACATCCGCACGACCGGACAACCATGTTCCTGTACTTCTTCAGGATCACGTTTGAACTGTCGTCGAAGTAGAGCACCGATATGGCGTTCAGCTTGGTCGGGGCACAGCACGGCTTGGGAACGTTGTCGGGAAACATCAGATGGACCTAAAGAAAAGGAGGTGACTGACTTGTCACTCCACACTCATCCACCTCTGCGTGTGATACCCAGCAGGAATATCACTGATGCTCTACTCATTATCGTTAAGCTGCAGGGGATGCAAACGGCGCATACCAGCGTCTGCACGATGGCGTGGTTAGTGGCGTTCATGTGTGCGTTGAGCGGGAACGAGCATTCTCCATCACAGTAAAAGGCAGCGTACCCGTCGGGCGCGATAATCCAGTCCTTCAGGGGAAAACACAGGTGGCATCTTTTCAGTTGCTGTCCCTCACACCCATGCCTCTGCCAGGCACCAGAGTCCCCTACCAAGGTGCTCACGCGCTTTAATGGCTCTGCAGCAGCAACAGTGTGCAGTATTATGGGAGGCCATACTGGATTCCCAGGGCATTCCTGTAATCTGTGCTCAGCCTCACCTGCCATCCCAGGTCCCGGAAGCTGACGTACAGTTCATGTTTCTTGCAGGCTTGTTTCTGTTCACTGGTGTTTTGGTCTGATGTAAAAGAATAAAAAACACATGAGATTTACCAGCCCTGCTTCTGCCAAACTGACACTTAATTAGGAGTTTTGGAACATGAGGTGAGACGGTATGAAAGTCACATATAAAAGTGCTCCGAACTTAAAGGGGAGGCCCACTGGTTTTTCTCTATATACTCCACCCCTTTAAGGATAGAGCATTTTATCCAATAATTTGTTAGGCAGTAATAAAATATGCTGCTGTTGGTCCCACCTTGTCAGCGCGAACTGAGCTCTGTAGGTAGGGCTACTCTAATGTGGGCAAATGCAGTGGATCATGGCATCAGAGTGGCAATGGGGCAGGCAATCGGAAACGTGCACTGGAGGATGTCTGCGCGAAATCGCCGCAGCCGGCAATCATGGTGACGTCTCTGCGGTGTGAAGGATGGCCGTGAAAATAAGACGGCTGGGCCTCATACAGCTGGCAGGGAAGCAGATGTGTCACTCATGCAGCTAAACAACTGAATCCCAGGTCAGAACTGGTCTGCAACTAATTACACAAAGACCCGAGAAAGATGAAACGCGAATTATTCACTGAGCCATGAAGAAGGCCCATGTCCAAGACTGTCATGTGCTGGACAAAGCATGTATATAAACACTGCCTGTTCGTTTTTTAACGAGACAGCCTCTGTCAAAACACTGTGTATTACATACGGGGTGTGTGACCTCTAAGGGTTCAGCGCTGGCGAGGAAGCCAAAGCCAGCGGAGCTGTGACTAGAGGCAGGCCATTTTGTCGTGAGGTGACTCTTCAAATTGCGCAAGTTGAATAACACCACATTTGACGTGCACAGAGGGCGTGTCCTGGAGGATGTCCTGGATGACAATGTGCTGTGGAATGCACCATGTCATTGGTGAATGGAGAGGGACTGGTCCTAATCCCGGTCCGGTTTACCTGTGAGCAGCAACAGGCTGATGTGTGCAAAAGCACAGCGGAAAAGAGGAGCCTACGACACATGCTCAGAGACGTTCCATGAGAGATACTCACAGCCTACGACACATGAATCAGAGACATTCCATGAGAGATACTCATAGCCTACGACACATGCTCAGAGATGTTCCATGAGAGATACTCACAGCCTACGACACATGAATCAGAGACATTCCATGAGAGATACTCACAGCCTACGACACATGCTCAGAGACATTCCATGAGAGATACTCACAGCCTACGACACATGAATCAGAGACATTCCATGAGAGATACTCATAGCCTATGACACATGCTCAGGGACGTTCCATGAGAGATACTCACAGCCTACGACATGAATCAGAGACATTCCATGAGAGATACTCATAGCCTATGACACATGCTCAGAGATGTTCCATGAGCGATACTCATAGTCTACAACTCACTCTCAGAGACGTTCCATGAGAGATACTCATAGCCTACGACACACGCTCAGAGACATTCCATGAGAGATACTCATAGCCTATGACACATGCTCAGAGATGTTCCATGAGAAATACTCACAGCCTACAGCACATGCTCAGAGACGTTCAATGAGAGAAACTTATAGTCTACGACACAAGTTCAGAGACGTTCCATGAGAGATACTCATAGCCTACGACACATGCTCAAAGACGTTCAATGAGAGATACCCATAGCCTACGACACAAGCTCAGAGACATTCCATGAGCGATACTCATAGCCTGCGACACATACTCAGAGACATTCCATTAGTGATACTCATAGCCAACAACACACGCTCAGAGACGTTCAATGAAAGATACTCATATCCTATGACACATGCTCAGAGATGTTCCATGAGCGATACTCATAGTCTACAACACACGCTCAGAGACGTTCCATGAGAGATACTCATAGCCTATGACACAAGCTCAGAGACGTTCCATGAGAGATATTCATAGCCTACGGTACAAGTTCAGAGACGTTTAATGAGAGACACTCATAGCCTACAGCACATGCTCAGAGACGTTTAATGAGAGATACTCATAGCCTACAGCACATGCTCAGAGACGTTTAATGAGAGATACTCATAGCCTACAGCACATGCTCAGAGACGTTCAATGAGAGATACTCATAGCCTACAGCACAGAAGTTGTATGCTGTTGCATCATTGTGAAAACCATAACATTTAGATTTCGTGTAAAAGTGTAACTGTAGTACAAATGATGTACTTTTTTGTACTTTTGTTCCTTACTGTGGTAGTTTGGGAGACTTGGAAAACATGACTGAAAAATTTATATAACATTTTGAGCTCAATCTGTACATTACTGGGACAGTGAAATAGATCAAGTTCATTTATTTGAATAGTACCAGTTTAGATTCCATCTGCATAATGTAACATTTCTGCAGGAAGCATGGTGGCTGAGTACTGCTTGGCGATGTAGGGGTTGGAGCCCCGCCCTTCCCCGCCCTAGTCTCTAAACTGTCTGCTGTGTGTGAGTGGGACTGTGTTTGTGTCCTATGATGGGCTGCCATCCCTTTCAGTTTGCCCCCCTGCCCTGTGCCGCGTGGGATAGGCTCCAGACCCGCCGCGACCCAGTCCAGAATAAGCGGCCTGGCGATATTCCGATGGATAGCGCTATAACACCTGAAAGCTACTGACTGCGTTCAGCTATGGGAGTCTTCAGTCAATAAATATTCACATAAAACACGATCTGCTAGGTAATGAGCTAGCGTGCAGCTCTTTCTCGTTAGCGTGGGCGACACGTCAGCGAGCTCTGCTGTACCGCGGACGAGCAGAGCCAACACTAGCCAAATCGCCAACATTTATAGTTACAGAGTTGCATGTAGATTTGGCGTTCGGGGATTTTCAGCCGCTGTTCAGACCAGTAAAGCTGACTGCTTCCCCCCACAGCACCTTAACGACCAAACATTTCATAAGGACAATACGCTTGTTAGCAGAAGTGCCCCAGGCGGTAATAAACGTCTCGAACCCGAGCGCTGCCCACACTGCACTTTCTGTGTGCGCTCTGCACGTACTTCCATCCTCTCCCGGCCCACTCACCTCCGCCTTTCAGTGCCCTCGAGGTGCCCTGGTGACCCGCCGACCTGTTTCGGCTCTGGCTCTTGCGCTTGCCCCCCGCCGCCCGCACGGAGCGCAGCAGCACTTCGCTGGCCTTGAAGAACGCCACCAGAAAGGGCTGCTTGGCCTGGGGGCCGCCCCTCCCCACCATGCCGGCCGACTTGCTGTTGATGCTTCGGCCTGGAGGGCGTGAAAAGAGACACCGTTAGTGGAGAAGGGCCCATCGCTGACAGACGGGTGTCGCCTTTCAGCTTTATCCTTGACAGCTATTATATTATAACTGCAGTCATTACAATACAACCATTCTTCCACCTCTCTGTCCATCTTCCGACCGCTTATCTATTACAGGGCTGTGAGGACATTCATTCTTGTCGACGTCAAATCAAAATAAATTAAAGAATCCTACTCCTGCCAGAAGAGGACAGTTTAATGCATAGAGATCATACAACGTGTCCTTGCAAACGAAGCTAAATTACAACAGGATCTGGATGAGGGTGATTCATCCCTCCACCACGGGACAGGGTTCACTTTTCCTCCACTGCCGGCCTCAGAAGAAGCACCAGCACCACGTGGTTCCTCACAAATTCCTTGTTTGATCTCCATGGGACCACCGTCCTCATTCCACTGTGTAAAGTTCCATTTGTGGTACACAGGTCTCGTGCTGCGGCCTAATTGTCGTGGGGACAAACCTTCAGGACGGACGTTGATCGCGCCGTTAATCTCATTACCATGTGTGTTTACCGTCGGAAAGGCGAAAATGTTTCAGAATATTACCCTGCTACACTAAATCTCCCCCGTGACCTTTTGGGTCCACCTGGATTATTCCGGAACTCTCCGGCGTAACGGTGAAAGGCCACACGCGGCACGCAAATTCCGTCACGCCCAGCCTGCTGATAAAGAGACGTTTAAACCCACAACAGGCAACGCTTATGAGGTCCATATCCATAAATTAACCACTTCCAGAAGTCTGTTGCCCCAGAAGTATTGGGTTCCCTGAGTGAGGAATGAAAAATGAAGTACGTGGTGGAGTGAACAGCAAGGGAGCCTGGGGGATTATGGGATTTCAACTGAGAAACACCCGCGGTGTTCAGTAGGCATTTATAGTCCTTATTATCTGAGCTGTGAGAAAACACTGGCAGGAACACACTCTGAATTAAAGAACTCACAGGATTACACATTCCGAAATAAAGATCCATTATACAAAGTATTAATACTAAATGAAATATGAGTATGTTTAACAGTCATCTACAAATCTGAAATTTGAGACAATGTAATTGCCCATGTTTCACAGATGGCTTATTTTATGTGGTTCTGGTAATCTTTTCACAGAGGAAAAAGGACAATGTACCTTTACAGAGAACAGACTGGGAATGCTGGGTAATGGAATCATACTAAACAACCTCCCCCAACACCTCTACATCACAGGCTTATAATAAAGGCTCGAGAGGTAATTACAAATCCCTTACAACCAGCTCACTTCCTAATAACTACACAGCATCTAAGGCCGGTATTGGGTTCGGAAGATTCTGCATTTTTTTCCACACAATATACTGGGCATTAAGCCAGTAATGCAAAGTTTAGAATTCAAGTTTAGAATTATCCCTAGACACCACTTAATTTAAAGAAAATATAATCTGATACTTCCCACCTTGTCTGAAAATATGCATGTTCCATATAAAGGCCAGATGTGCAGCAGGGTGCACCAGTGTGTACTTCAACTTTACACTCCTAAGGAAAGCAAACAGGCACAGGCACGCAAAGCTGACAAACACACACTGCGAATGCTGGTCACTGGCACGGCTGACACGCCCAATGGGCTCTAACAGCTCCTCCGATCTGGACCAGATAACCACCCTCCCAATGCCTCTTCACCAAAGACACACAGGACTGCCACTCTAACCTCAGAACCTTGCTGTTCGACTTGTAGGTTACTGTGTACTCTATATATAGTATTGTATGTATATTATTGTCCCCTATTGTTTTATTTGCTATTTAGTTGTGTTCTTCATTATACGTTGTCCAAGTCTGTAGGGAGGTAAGCAAGCAAGGGTTTCATTGTACTTGTACAACTGACAATGAAGCTTTTGAGTCCTTGAAGTGAATCCTTGAAACACACCGGGGATTTAATAGAAGCATTCTGCTGCAGTAGTGCTCAGGAAGGAGGAGCTTAATCACGCCATCCGCTGACACTGAGCAGGCCTCCGTGTGCAGGCCGGGTCCTGCCTCCCGAGAAGGCGATTGCCGTAAAACAGCTGCTGACCCTCGCTGACGCCGCCGGCTGTGGCCAACGCACTGATGCTTTCTGCAGTCATGGCTTCACTAGCATCCGGGATGGCAAACACAGGGTGGCACGTTCTCCTCCTTGTGGTGTGACCTCAGAACGCGGGCCTCATTTTATCAGCCTTGCCAGCAATAGCAAGGCCTCTTTACAAATGACCAGCTGCAAGTCAGGTACTAAAGAGAGCATATTGTACACACAAGGGATTACTCTAGAGCAGTCAACCCAGTCCTAGGGGACACCCAGCCAGTCCACTTCTGCTCTAACAGGAGCTGGCAGGGAGCAAAAGTGTGGATTGTCTGGGGGTCCCTGAGGACCAAATTGGGAAACACTGCTCTAGACCAGTGGTTCTCACCTGGGGGGGGCATGGCCCACTAGGGGGCCTTATCGAGGACCGAGAGTACAGGGGGCACAATTTACTTGAATAGCTTGGAAGAGAATACAACAAGTACGTTGCTATTGCTATGTTTTCAAAACAAGATATAGGATGACACTACCGTTTATTTCGAAATACATTTATTATACACTAAAATTGGGGCTGCATTAAAGATTTTTAATAGAATCAAATGCATTCCTTCCTGGTTGTAAGCAGTGCAAGAGCTTCTATCATGAAATTGCATATTGCTTTTTAATATATTGCTAAAAATATCGTAATTTGCAATACTTGTGTTATTTTGGTGTAATGATGGAACATTCACATTCTGAATGAGAGCAGGATGTCAGGAACTGAGAAAAAAAAGTGTAGTGAAATCTTTGTTTGATTCAAAATAAATTACATCGTTTGGCAGTGTAATCAAGATTAAAATATATTTATATTAATTGTTGTCATCACTGCAGAATGTTTACAAACAATATCATGACCTGTATAGGGGGGCCCAAATGTGTTTTCCTGGACACAGGGGGTCCTTGGATAATAAAAAAGTTAAGAACCACTGGTCTATACCTACAGTTCTGGACTAACTTAGTCTAAAACTATAAAGGACGGTTGTGACTTTTCCTGGTTGGGAGAACATTTCCTCAGATGAGCCTTCTTACCATCCATGGTTTCCACGACGAGCTGCAGGCCCATGTTCTGTTGGGGGTTAAGGACCCAGTGGTTGCTGGTCACCGTGATGTCAAAGACCAGCCAGCCTCCATCAGAAGCCCTGACCTTTTTGGAGTCCAGCAGGAATGTCTCCGCATCTCTGTTAACAAAATGAAAGCCAGGCTCAGCTGACACATCCGAGAACCCCACAGCACATGAACACATCGGGCAAGTAGCAAAAGTTATTAAACTGCACAATTTATCATGAAATACTATTAAATGTCAAATAGCTTGAATTAGGTAAAAGTCATCTTTAGTGACAAAGCTAATTTTCATCCACCCATCCATCCTTTCTGGGTCGCTGGAGCCTATTCCGGAAGCATCAGGCAGGGAACAACCCAGGATAGGGGTAACTCCAATTAGCCTCAGAATGTTTTTGGACCATGGGGGGAAACTGGAATACCTGGGGGAAACCCCATGATGACAAGGGGAGAACATGCAAACTCCACAAACATGTAACCAAGACGGGATTTGAACCCCAGTCCCAGAAGTGCGAGGCAACAGTGCTAACCATTGCTCTACCATGTCACCCCCCCATTTTCGTTTATTTAAATAAAACAGAAGACAAAAACAGCTGTTATTCTTGTCAAAGCTTGTCTTAATTTATTAATAATTTTTTTTTTTTTAACCAGACAAAATTAGCCGAGAGCAGATTAACACTTTGCATCTGACCGTCTGGTAAGTGGCACTGCCAATATTCTGGCTGATCTGTGGTTGATGGCCACACAGGCGGGGAAATGCGTCTCCCCAGGGCTCTATGATTTGCGGGGGCCCAGATCTACTAGAGCCCCTTCACAAGCTCTGCTTTCAGATCTATGCCAAAAATGTGTTTCAAAACACCATTTTGCTGGTGCTGTTTATTGTCCTTCGTCTTTCAGTCTCATAAAAAAAAATAAGCCCACTTTTCATGCGGGAGCGAATAATAACCGCTTATGATCTGTTTTCACAAGTGCGGGAAATCTGGGGGGGGAGGGGGGTGAGGGGGGTGGCCTATCCATTTAGGCCCAGTGTGCGGCTCTCCACTGTAGGTGCCATGTCACCGTTTGCGTTTTCAAACTGTTTCTTGGCTGCTGTACTTGGACAGAGAGTTCTTGATCCAGCCAGGGTCTGCATGGCTACCCCTAGGAGCTTCTTCATGGGGTATCTGTGCAAGACGGGGCCAGCAGCAGAGCCTGGCAACATGCAGGAAGGGCATTTGATGCAGGAGCTGCTTAAAGCAAAGCCTGGAGGGGACATAACTCCCCTGTACGGCACATGCATACCTCCCTACTTGAACTCAGGTCAAGTGCCGCCCCCATGTGCTGAGGTGGAGCTTCATTGGAGCTGGCTTGGGGGGCACTGTGGGGGGGGGGGGGCGGCTGCCGGGCTGACTTTCCCGCATCTCCCCCAGTCCCCCACCAAGGCCATAAAACGGCAGAGAGTGAAGGAGAGGAAGCAGACAGAT
Organism: Petrocephalus schoutedeni; assembly: GCA_026780765.1. Classification (NCBI taxonomy): domain Eukaryota; kingdom Metazoa; phylum Chordata; class Actinopteri; order Osteoglossiformes; family Mormyridae; genus Petrocephalus; species Petrocephalus schoutedeni. The sequence continues at coordinate 924,114 of JAODKL010000062.1, forward strand.
ATTAGCGGGAGTGGTAAGTGACAGACTCCCAGGGTGTCGCGCGCGGTCAAGCGGCAGGCGGCCGGCTAATGGACGGGCTTTATCCGAGGCCGAGTGATGATGAGCGAGTCCAGGGCTGCAGTGCCACAGATACGGCCCTCAAAGCAGCTCAGCCCGCTGTCCTGCAGTCCAACCGCACACGGCTGCTTGCTCTCTTTACTATATTTGTTGTTCCAGCTTGCACGCTATTTATTAATACTATGCCATTAGTGCTACTTCCTGTATACGTCCAACTGCACAATTATCTCATCTTTTATGTTTATCTAAAGTACTTCACTGCTGCTGTGGGAATTTGCACACAGGTTTTTTACTCACTTGTGCTTAAGCAAGAGGTAAATAACATGACAAAGTGATTTGATTTGGAGCCGCTGGTTACCATTCAGCAAGCCAAAATCTTGTAGGTTTTGTATCGCTTCATACTGTAAAAATAGCATAATATTAAACCAAACTGTGATGTCAATTATCATTTCTTCATCGTTATGTTTGATTGTGGCATTTTTCTTTCTGTTGTTTAAAGTACATTAAATTAATCCACTATGGTACATTTCACAGAATCCATAATCTCCATAAAATCATACAACCAAGGATCTCTCTTATGCAGGTTACCTGCCTTGGGTCAGGGGACCCAGTAACACAGGCAGCACAGCTTTATGTCTCCACTTGGTTTTAGCCTCCCCGAAAAAGCCCAGATTATGCCAACAAAGAGCATTTCAGAGCCCGGCCGCTAATGTCATCTGTTTACGCAGCAGCGGCAGCAGGGCGCTGTTATGAACGGTGCCTCTCACTGCCATTTGGGCGCTTTGATCATCCTTACAAGGTGCCTGTTCCTTCAGGGAAGTGCTGTCATTGTCTTTCTTATGCATGCAAGAATGCAGCGTTTGTGGGGGAGGTGGGGGGGGGGCTGGCCGTGCTCTCAGCACCTGCCGCAAGAAGCGTCTGCATTTCTGGGCTCTGCAGAAGAACAACAAGGGTCACGAGGTCTGACTCTGACTACAAAGGGACTCAGAGACGCAGCCGTGCCTTTATCTGCGCGCTCCTTTTCAACGCGGCGCCAATGCTCGGGCTGCAGGAGCCTTTATTTCGGACCCCTTAGATATCTCTGAGGTAACACCGGTCTAGTGTTGCCGTTAATTGTCCAGGACGAGCTCCCTAAACCCCTACACCTTTACCTCATCAGTCCCGGAGGTGCGCTTTGAGATGGAGGAGAGACGGAAATCCTAGTCGCCTATAAGCCGCAAATTGTGTTTTTTCTTGACCTGAACATTTTGCAGAGTGTCAAACAAGGGCTGCCTTTTCAGCGCTCGGAGCCGCCATTGATAGTCGCCATCGAGGAGTGTAATTTAGCAGAGAGTCACACTTAAATTCATTTGTCAGAGCTCAGGGTAATTGCTGTGGCGTTCTGACTGAATCATGGCCCGCGGTATAGGGTTGCCTTCTAAGTTATGGAAAACCCCACACACATTCACGTACTGGATGCCTCAATAAACAATAAAGAAAAGACATTTGAGAAGCCCAGGCCTCTAAGTTGAAAAGAATATGAGAGAGCTTGCTTTTTTTTTCGAGAAGGAAGAGGGGAATCCGGTCTCATGCAGCCATTGAGTGATAAATTGCAATTATCTCAACAATGGCTGCTCCCGTTTTCAGACGCCCTCCCCAAGGATGCTGCTCTCAGGTTCTCCTCTCGCCGCTACGCTGACGTTTCATATCTCCTTGGGCGTGTGTTGTCTACGTCGGCTGTGGTGGGTCCACAGCGTCGACCGGCTGGAAAACGTAACTGACAAAACGCGGAATTCGATATATTTGCCCACGATGGGGCCGGATTGTGAGAAGGCCAGCAAAGCGAAGACCAGAATCCGCGACAAATTTACCAGCAAGAAGGCGAGAGCCCCTACCTGCCGGGGATCTCCCCTGAGTGAACATCCATCACAGGCCTCACCAACGGGAGAACATGGGAGGGCAGCCCACCCCCCAGCACTTTAGAAGCCTCCTATTGTTGTCTGAAACGTGCAGCGACTCGCCGACTAAAGTTATGGTCCTGAAAAGCGCTTCACATCTGGTGCCTGCACACAGAGGGCGGCCTTACTTACTTGTTGGGGTACTCTTTGGTGACCTGGTAAATGCTGACCTTCAGGGTGCCGTTCTCGTAGCGGGCGTGGCTGCGGTCTTTGTAAATGCGAAACTCGGCGGCTGTCACCGCCTCCCCGTCCGGGATCTGGGTCAGGTCGAACCGGAACTCCTTGCGGTGCCGGCGCTGCTGTGAGAAGTCTTTATCTCTCTCTACTAGAAAGGAGAGGAATTCGGGAATGAGACGGAGCCGCGCGGCCGACCTGTGCTCTGTTCCTGTCACTCCACGTTAACGCTGAAGGATTGGGGGCAGGCGTATCCAGGGCAGACCACGAGGCTGCGGCTCGTCCCGGGGAAAAAAAAAACGGCAGCAGACGCACTCAAAGATGCCACATTCATCAAAAGCTTTAACATTCCAAGCCCAGTCCAAACATTTAGCCCAGAAGCTCAAACACTCTGCAGTCCATTAAATGCGGACGAGCTCTGCTCCCTGCAGAATTCTCCATGACGGATGGCCTGTCAGTTAAGGAAAACAGGCCCGTTCCGATCAGGAGCTTGTCTGATGGCCCTGCAGACTGACAGGAGCAATCGACAGGCAGCAATCTCTAACGCAAACTCGGATGACCATTTTAACCTTGTCTTAGGAGGAACACCTTGCTTTGGACATCCTATCTTCAGGAGCATCGGAGCACCATGTCTTATTTTTCTCAGCGACGCCCCGGGACTTTTTTAAACTCAGAGCCTCGGTGTGATATATTCTCCAGAATGGCGCGTCCTTTTCCTCTGAGTAACACATTAACTTGTTGACGGCATTAAAATGAAGACAGAGACACTGAAAACCATTTGACAGAAAATGGGATTAATAGCAATATTACAAACGCCTTCCTTCAATGTTGCATGTACATCGAGAAGCATCACGGCGGCGTACAGCTTTGGAATCATACAAAGATAAGCACCGCATTTCAAACAGATGACACGCGTTACCTGGGGACTATTCGCCAGGGCTGTGGATGGAAGGCAGACAAGCACTTAAGCTCTGAAATTCCACCCACCGTCATCAAAAAAAAAAATGAGCCCAAATCCAACACTGGACAGGACACTGAAGGGCAGCCGGAGCGGGACTCCTGGGGCGTGTTTGCACCGCGGTACCCAGGGTGATACCCAGTGCTTCGCTCATCGTTTATCCACAGTGGAAAACCTGCGGTTACTTAACAGCGGCGGGTCAGGGGTCAGTCTGTAGTTTAGCTGGGGCTTTCCTGAGCCCAGGGGAAGGTGGTAATTGGATGCAGAGAGTGAGGGAATCAGACGTGTTGGGTGGCAGTTTGCAGCCGATTAATAGGCGAGCCAGAGGACTGCCCTAAAAACAGCTCCCTACAATTGCTACTATTTCATATACATCTTTGGTTGTGTGAAAATGCGGGTATCACTGTAAGTCATACTGGCCTAAATAAACTGCTTGATGTCTAGAGTCTTTTTGGAATGTCAGCTCATATATTAGACGGACCTTTTTGCAGATCTCAACTCGATGTAAAAAATTCTCGTTTTTTAGCATAACAAAGTTCAAACTGCAACGTTTGTAAAATCATCAAAAGGGGACAATGAGAACGGCGGGAGAGAGGCTCGATTTCCTAAGAGGGACCTGACATTTACAATGGCGCTCTTTAAAATAGTATTTAAATATTTTGCTTTAAGTCTGCCAGATAATGAAAGATATAATAAACGATGAACAGTAAAAGAACCATTTATGTATAAATAAATCATACAGCTGTTGAAAGCGTTCATGCACAGTGCACCCAGCTGAAGGCGAACACGCCTGTACGTATAATTCCCCTAAAACTCCGAAAAGCAAACACAGGGACAGACAAACATGTTTCTCATTATGAGCCCGAACATACTTTCTGACATGAGACAACGTGACAGCCCCCGGAGGAGGGTTTTTTTAGACAGACTGCGCTAGAATTAAGTAGAAGGGTTTAAAAAACTGAGAAGAGCAAATTTCACTTCGAAAAGGCAGAAGCGATCGGACCTCCGAGCGATCGGCCACACGCCACGCTAGTGTTTATTATGGGATCCTCTCCCCGACCAGCCTTTCGGTCCGCCTGCGTGTTAAACGGGGCAGAGACGCGGCTGAGCGAAACAGCAGGACCCGCGGCCGGGGGCAGGGGCACCGCGAACAGGCGCTAGCTGACCCCCTCGCCGCCGAGCGCCTCCTAAATCAGCGCACTGCCTTCTCCAGACTGACAAAGCTCATGGCTCATTGCTCTTAACTAGAAGCGTCTGGGACTCCGTGAAGGGGGGCTCTGATCTTTATCACACCTAACTCGCTGCTCCCAACCTCCTGGAGAGTCATTATTAATGTCATATCCCCCGGTGACTCCTTCTGGAAAAATCTCCCTTAGGGCTTACGTACTTTTGGTATAAAAAAATTGATAATAGGTTGACTTAAGCGCCACTGGGATGGTACGCGTCGACGTTCAGCACCCAGCACTGCGTATTCCAGCCCCATGTCCTCCCGAAAACACTGAGAATGGTAACGGGATCCCAGGGAATGTATGTATGGGAGCTTAACTACCCGTGTAATTCATGTGCTCAATTAATGTAGCATGTACAGATGAATGTGGTATGAAAAATAACATGGCGAAGCAGTTACTCCACATTCCCTACTGAAACTTGCTACCATAAATGTAGGGGGGGGAGAGTTCAGAAAAACGGAGCTTATTCAACCCCTTTCCCCTCTCTTTAACAACAGGAAGTAATTAAGCCCAATTATCCTTAGGTCAAGTCAGTCATCTGATAAGTTTGTATGAACAGCCTGGTGAAAGGTCGCAGCTACTGAGGCAATATAGCGCTAATCATCATTAGGTCTATTATCTTGCCCCAAATTCCCGTCCCAAGACTTTCATACTGCCAGCACAGTATATATCCTCCCCCGCCACAGGCCTGTACTTTATAGCGTTATTATAATCCCGGAATTTATTTTAGGGGTCCCTGAACTTTTTTATTTTTTTACGCATTTCTATATCGTTTAAGTCGATTTCTAAGAACACAGAAACACAGGCTTATATTATTTTTTATTTTAAATCTCAGTTTAGGCGATTATGTTTTTCTAAGAATAAGTCTAAATTAAACAAATTAATCGACATTTAAGGAAGCGACGTTACCTGTTTTCAAAGGGTAAAAAATATTGTTTTTATAGGGCCTGTATTTTCATTTTTAATGCAGCCGTATTAAAATAAATGAAAATCTCACTTAAAAACGTTTTGTGATGGAAGAGGAAATGGATTATCGCGCTGTTTATTTGCCATGTATGTGTATTTTTACTTTAAAAAAATAGATTAATGTAGGCTATATGTATGATTTCAATTAACAAATCAGAGTTTTATATTTTGTGCAAAATTTGTCTTAATAGGCAACCGTTTTCATATTTTCTCAGTTTCTTTTGATAACTTTCGGGTATGTTAAGAACGGCAAATGGCAACATGATCAAAGCAAACAAACACCTTCATGAAATGTACAAATTTCAGCTATTGAGCCGGTCGGTCACCTCAAAGAACAGGAACAAAACAGCACATTTGTACATTTTTTAACATGTGCATGCACGAAACTAGACGTATGTGTAATTGCAACCATGGTTTTTATATTGTTTTATAGTTGTTTAAATTGTAACGAGATGTTTTAGTAAGTATTATCCTTTCTCTTTTTCATTTTTCCTCGTCCAAATTGTGAGAGTGCGGAATTTTAATTAATTCATTCAATCAAAATAATTGACCGAACAAGGTTGTTGCCCTGGGTACAGCCGCAGGCGACACACCCCCTGCTATTTTAATGAAAATGTTGACGGTATGGGCGAAGAACCCTATTCTCCTCAAACATAATTATAAAAATGACAGAGAGCCAGCCTATGTGAAACAAATAATAATAATAATAATAATAATAACAATAATAATAATAATAATAATAATAATAATAATAATAATGCGGGACAGGGATACTTAACGTACAAATAAATTATTAAATGTGAATTTTCATCTCGCAATGACAAATGAAAAACCCCCCTAACACCCCACATTCTATTACCAGCTCGTTTTTTTCGATATAGCCTATTTAATCAGCCTAGTCCAGGCTTCATACTTTACGTTAAAACGCACCGCGCCGCATGTATGTAGGCTATTAATATTTTCATCATTAATCTTTGTAGCAGAAGCCCACAGTGCAGCGCATCACTGTAAAAAGGGTTTGCTCTTTTCTCCAGAACAGATACGTACCTAAATTGACAAAGCTCATAACCATATCAGCGTCGTTCAGAAAATTGGTATCATGTGAGGTGGCCAGGGGGGGACTTTGGCTGGTCAGGGGGGCTGCGCGGTACGGCTGGGGGGCGCGGGAGTAGCCGTGGGGGGACCCATAGTGATCTCTGCGAGCGCTGCCCTGGCTCCTTTCCAGGGCGCCCTTTCCTGGGCCGTCCAGTATCCCATCGTCGTCTTCGGTGGACATGGCATTGTATAGGTCAAGCATAAAGAGGGGGGCTGAGGATGCTTGTTTGCCCGGGGAAAAGGGCCGGGGCCGGTGCGGTAAGCCCAGGATGGACAGGATCTCTCTCTGGATTTCTCTCCGTTCGTGGTTGCGCAACCTCCTGTAAATAAAACTTGAATGCACATGGTTGTCCCCCCAGCCGCAGTGAACGGAGTGCAGGAATCCCAGGCAGCCCCACAGAAGTCCGATGGTGCCCCCACACAAAAGCGCTGACGGCTTCATCTTCGCCACTTTAAACTACCAAGTTGTGCGCACACTGTTACGGTGCCATGCCCAGCGCACCAAATCACTTTCCCAGCTTTCTTCCCGCGGCTCGCGTCACATTATCGAGGGCTCCTCTTTCTCCCAGACGAATGCTTTTCCCCCGTAGGTCAAGTCTTGTTTTAAGTCCACTTTCAGCAACGCATCGTACGTGCGACTGCAAAAAAAAAAAAAAAAAAAAAAAAAAAGCGGCCTTATCGATACTCAGATTCCCATGGTTAAATGCAATCCGCCAAAAGTCGAAGCCCTTCAAGAAAAAGTGCCACAAATATTGCAGGATCAACACGCTTCCCCCGCACCTTGCGGCTCCGCGTAAGCTCTCGGACGCAGGTACCTTCTCGCAGATGCCTTTTCGCTTTTAAGCCAGCTGTGCAGAAACGCCTGCGTCGCTCGGGTGCGATATTATAAATCTGAATGTATCAGCAGCTTAATTCTTGGCGGAGGCGCTTAAGTATAATCCAGGGGAATGTGTCGAAAGCAGGACTTTTCAGAAGTCCATCCCCCGCAACACAGGAGAGCCGCATCCACCACTAGCGGCCGCGCAGGGAGAGGGACGCGGCGCAGCGCATGTGAAAGGAGAGATACTTGTAATTTGAAACGATCCATAACCACCATAGAAACTAGCAGGTCATTTAATTACTATAAGAAGGGTTGGCACAGGATACACAAGTTTAGATCGTTTATATTTTGTTTGACATCATGCATTGTTTTTTTTACCAACGATATTTTATTACTATAAATGTTAATAATTTTTATTATTTGACACTAGAATGTGTGCTCGTATCTGCAACTGCCTTTTTAACTTTCGAAAATAAAAATCTCGCTATTTTTTTTAGAATGATGGGTGTATGATATTTAAATAATTTTTGCATACTCGTTTCCATCGCGCGTAAAGGTAGGAAATCCACGGAAAAGAAGTGAATGCGCCTGTATTTTCTGATCCGCAATTATAGATGTTTGTGGGCAACCTGCAGTAAGTGCGGTAAGCAGTAAGGGAATGGAGCATGTAATGCCCCCTCGGTACGCTCCACCCAGTGAATAATACCTTAGGAGCACCTGTCTTTCCTGGGGGCACGGCATAGTTGGACACAGTTTAATCACTATTTAGAAGAAGACACTTTAATCGTCACCAAACCCGGCATTTCTTTGTGCGCCATTTGTAAGCCCGAGAACGCAGCTAAGGTTGAAAGTACACTTGGCTCGTCAGATATGAATTTGAATTTATATACAACGCATACATATACACATATATTTGCCTAAATGTAGCCCATGGTGTCCACGAAGTAACTAAATAAGAAATAAATTAACTTTTAAAAGGATATTATTTTTTTGTTATATCTTCAGGTAAAACGCAATTTTAGAAGAAACTGGTAAACGTAAAAGTACTTTAATTTTACTTTGATGTAGAATGCTATGATTTACAAGCACTTCAGCTAATATGGCTCACCGTTTAAAATAAGCGCGCAAATAATCACCACTTCAAAGCAGTTCACCACGCCCTCCCTGGGTACTAATTACGCTACCAAAATGGCGACTTTCTTTATTGAGGTGACGCCCAAGGCAAAGACACTCTTAATTAACTGATTCCAGGAAGAATGTGAAAGGTGAGACAAAATATCAGAATTGTGTTAGCTCTTGAGAATGTAGTGGACAGAAACACGAAGTAAACGCATGTGAGTAAATGACCTTCAAAAGAGAGACAGCGCCATCTGCAGTTAAACAGGCGTCATTACCTTCATCACAGACGAGGAGCAGACATGCCTACCTAGAAGACTTGAACTTACAACCAGTCTATAAGTGATTGAGTCAGCTTCGCATCATTATATGCATCTGTTTCAATCGCCTTTTTTCACTGTTTGAATGTATGTGTCGGTTGCATACAACATTAATCGACGATGTATAAAACACGCAGCTAGCTTGTTAACACTTGAATAACATTTTACTTAACACATTGATCCGAGCACCGTGTATCGAAAGCTATTTGCGAAGGTCAATAATTCAGTAGATGAGTCGGAGTAAAGTCCAAGGCGCGTTCCTCATGATTTTTGCCATTATGCATTTTTTAATCACTAGAGGGCACCCGAGCAATATTAAAGCGGTCCCTATTTCGAGAAACGCTTGTGTACTTGACAGTCGTTCAGGGCCTTTGCCTCGATCAATTCCATGCTGCTCCGGCCCCAAAATACCTTAATTTCTCACATTCCCCAGAGAGCCATTCCTCTGTTCAGCTGCCTGTTTAGAAGGCCTTCCCCCTATGAGGTGAGGTCAGAAAGCTAATGAATATTCCGGGGCTGAAAGAGACCACCCAGCCTCTGTCTTTCACTTATTCGTAAAGGCGAGCTGGGCAGCCTGAAGCCGGGACCCACCTTCCAAGGGCCGCTGAGCCCCTGGATGGTTATCAGCCTCGGCACCTCTGTAATGGACCTGCCCGTCTGCCCTGGCCGTCCTCACTGTAGCTCAGCAGGAACCTGGAACCGTGTCTGTGTTATTGCCTGTTTTACAGGGTCATTACAAAAGCAGCATTAAGGCACTGTCAGTATAAACAGCAAGAGGCTGTTGGAGGAATGGGCGGACTTTCTAAGGCTAATCTTCGCCTCGCTTAACAGAGCAGCAGCGGGGAGGGGGGTAGGGTTATGTTTTGTTTGAAGGAGTTGTCTCTAAGGTGTGTGTGTGGGGGGAGTGGGTGACAGGCAGATAGACAATACATTATCAGTAAAGTGCACTGTGGAAACCTCGCCCCTAGGGAGATATTGGCCACCATGTTTGAAATACCAAGGCTCTTGCAGGGCAAGTCTGGATAACTGTAGCAGTGTGTCGTAATGCCCTGGGAGCAGGGCAGCCCTGGGACTCCACACTGCAAGTCGAAACCATCCGCCTTCCTGATGAAAGACGTATCAGCACATTCGCAAGATCCTTCCAATGTTGCGTCTTGATTTGTCATAACGGGTCAGTCATCTGGCATCATGACATGCACAGAATGCACATGGCAGAGTGCATTTATGTTTGCATTGCTATTAAGGAAAAAGCAAAGAAAGATTTGTGTCCCAATGGAGAGGTTTCAGTCAGAGATGGGCCATAGAATATTAGCTCCAACTACAATGCCGTTATCAAGGGGGGCAGGGGGGACAGGGGGGATGGGGGACCGGGGGGGGGGGGG
>JAODKL010000062.1:955453-968934 GCA_026780765.1 Petrocephalus schoutedeni
CGATTTTTTTTCCGGCAAATCAGTGACCAGCAGAGTTTACACGTCACGTTTTGGTAACGGTTTGGTACGCTTGGAACCACGTCGGAGGTGGTACCAAAAAAAGGACCAGGACCTGTTCCCAGTGGAAAACCCCGTGAAAGTGAGCTAAACTGAACCGTACCGTACCGTACTATGCAGTGGAAAAGCGCCATTAGTGGTACTTGCGGGTCAGGGACTCAAACTGGCGATCTTTCGATTACACAGTTGCGTCCCTAACCACTGCGCCACCTGCCTGCCCCAGGTTCATCATCATACAATCATTTCAGTGTGGTTGGAAAAACTTTCGTAAACGACGTGAAAATGCCTGCGCAGAACAGAGTTTTCAAATAAAAAATGTAGCAGTGTGGGTGTAGCCTGAGAGCCTCCTGGAAGATAAACCTGCCCTCAGGTGGAGAACGTGGGATTTGCAGAGTCAACTGTGCTGCTTGCTGAATCATAGACAAGTGTTCTGTGAAGATGGAGGCTCATTCCCTGCAGAGCAGAGCCTTGGAGCCATTTAGCATGGCTCAGCATTCAGGATGTGCTGCCAGAACAGATGATTAAGAACAACTGGCCAGACCCACGAGCTGGAACCTGGTACTTCAGACTTAGCCCTCCACCCCCTAGTTCTCCTTGCTCCAGATTCTCTCAGCTCAGAGAAACAGAAAGAAATGTGGACATTAAAGGGGTAATATAGGTTTCAGAGATACAACACCAAGCGTATAAGGTAGGATTTACAATGCAGGGAGCCACCCCAGCGGCGATGAATGGCCTTGTGGGTAATGAGAAACGGGTGTCGGTGAAGCACTTGGAACCGTCATGGTAGCCTGCGGTGCACGAGGAAACACTAACGTGCTCATGGATCTGCACGTGACCCAGTTTCAGGAATACACTTCTACAGCTTGGATCCTTCCAGGTAAAGAGAAAGCCCACAGAGGTATTTCGGTCCTATGACCTTCGCCACCTCTCCTCATCTTCATCATCAGGGCCCACCACCTCTTCATCTGCCCACTCTGCTTCTGCTCTAATTCCCAAGCTGGACGTATCGGTCAGGCTTCATACGAACCTTGTGGCCGTCGCTGCCTGGCTCCCCGTCTTTCCCGTCAAGGCCAGGACGTCCCTGAGTGGAAAAACAACGGAGGCGTGAGTGTGTTCCCGTCCCCGTCTCCATTACCGGCGAGCCCCCAGAAAGGTCCGCAAATGCATACGCACAAGAGCCCCTGGCAGTCCGAGTGGGCCGGCAGGTCCCATGTTCCCCTTCTCGCCCTGAAACACACGGCAGAATCAGGACCGTTTCGGAGCTCGTTTCACATTCATTAGTGTCCGCTCTGCTACTGCAAATCAAGCTCTCTCTTTAAGGCACCCGCAATATATATAATATGCAGGTCATCGTTTTAGTATATGAAAAGCATACTTACCACCTTGCCATCCCGGCCAGGTAACCCCGGTAACCCAGGAGAGCCACTTGAACCCTGAAATATCAAAAGTAATAGTTTAGCAGCATCTCGCAGAAGACAAACATGATGCTGAACATAGTCACCTCCTCTTAAAACCCCATTACCCACTATCCGGATTTGTCTTTGTCATCAAATAAGGGCTAATACAGAAACGGAAGCCATGTGACGGCTTCTCAAAGATCCTTTGTAAGGTGAGCGATGAGGTGAACAGAAGCTTGAAGTGTCCAAGGAGACTGAAATGGTTGCCAGTAGTAAGTTCTCAAACATCTCCCAGGAAATTCACACAAATGACTCCACAATTCTAAACACTGAATTTCTGGTAAATCCAGCGGAGCATTGGGTTACCTCTAAAGACATAGAAACACATTTAAGCATCCATCAAAGGTTACATGTAATTCCTAGTAATTTACTGCTGACAGGACCCACATCTCTGGGATTTAAGCTTGCTGAGGCACTGCCTTCTAGCTTCCTGCTAAAAAGCAAACCCGCAGAATGTGCCAACATGACAGCATAAGCCGCCTGGGATTTTCACATCCAAGATCTGAAAAGCTTTTAAAACTCAAAAACACCCCAGACTGTAACTTATCATTATTAGGAAGTCAGTAGTTTGGTTAAACGTCTCTCACTTATGAGGCAAGCCAATATCATCAGCGGTGATCTGATGCATATTAAAATATCAAAAATTTCCTGTTTAACCGAGCGCTCCACACTATCTAGGCGCTTCACATTTTGCAACTACCCATGGTTCCTCTTGACGAGACATGGCAGCATGGCACTATTTACCTTTTCACCTGTTAATCCCAGTAACCCGGGTAAACCTGGAGAGCCTCGCTCGCCCTAAACAGAAAGAGAAATGTTACACTCTCAACTCTGCAGCCGTTGTGTGTTTAGACTATTAATGAACTGCACATAAACACACTAACCAACAGGATAAATTAAGCTATGTAGCTGCTATGTTTTCATCCAAACGCTGAGGCACACATGTATGTGCACAATTGTTTGTGAGCACAATAACTGTCGAGCACATTCGGTACAATCCAGATGAACTTGCTGCCCTCCTACCCAGTCGCCAGGCTCTCCCTTTTCACCCTTGTACCCGTCTGTACCACGTGAACCCTACCGGGGGGGCAGAACAGTTCTGTAAGTCTCACCAAGCCAGAGATGTAGAGCTCAAACTTCTTGGTGAGCTGTTTGTGTACATGTACATCCATACCTGTATCCCAGGTGAGCCTGGAAGGCCAGGATTTCCTCTCACACCGGGAACACCCTGTGGAGGAAGGAATTCAAATATTTGTAAATGAATTACTGGTGAGAACATTTGCCAGAACACCTGTGGTGGGAATCTGCCTCCTTAAGCTTATAGGCTTAACAGGGAATGTCTGCTAACGTTTACATTGACTTTGCCGAGCGCAGAAGAGCCACACGTGTGTTCGCTGGAAACATTAACAGCTTGGGATCATTGAGTGAATGATGTCCATCTTTGCCCACACAATGAAGTGTAGCTAAACAGCAAACTGCTTGATTTACAGTTGTTAGCAATTACTTAGCTGCACAGTAACTGCAGTATTTAACACTTAGATTGTCCCTTGCTAACAAATGAGCCAAAGTAAATCCAGCCCGGACCTGATCTTTGCCCGGACCTGATGGGTTCGGTCGGGTTCGGGCTTAAATTCTATAATTTTACATGGGCCCCCGGCCGGGCTCGGGCTTGCGCTCGGGCTTGTGCGGTAAATGAGCGCTAGGGCTGGGCGATTTATCGATTTCACATTATGCATAATGCAGCACGCCTGACACAGGGTTTAAAACTGTCTTGAGAACAGTTTTACAAATTCATTCTGTCCTACTTGTGTGACAGTCAGTCTCACCAATCAGAAGTGCCGTGCTCCTCCCGTGTCAGTCATTCTCACCAATCATAAGTGGCCCAAAGTGACTGCATATACGCCCACAAACAACAGAGATGTGAAAACTGAGGAAAACTACATTCGCAGTGCAGAAAAATATTGGTTCCACTGCTGAACCGTAAATGAATTACCTGCCAATTTAATGGTCAGAGATTGTTCACAAAAAGGTCCTAATATTAGGGGTCCGAGCAGCGTTAGCCCCAAGATCCCTAATGTTTCGTTAATTTATTTAACTTATCACAGTCGCGGCTTTTGTGATAGTATTTTTGTCATTGTTCTTTCCTAATTTGACCCTTGTGTACATGGGCCTTTCCGCAAGCATGCTGCTAAGGGTCCAATGCGCTGTTTGTAAACGCGACATTTAAAATGTAAAGTGCTCAGTGCTCTATATCATTTTTGTTAAAATAAATACATTTTGGATTCAATTAATATATTCCCAGTCTTATCTATGGATTAATTTATAGCGCAGTTCAGATTTCAGTGTACGGTTGCGCTCAATTGGTTTTTCATACACATGTAGTGGTTACTGAAATGAGTGTTTTTTAAATCGCTAATGAAATCGCAATGGCGGGTTCGGTCAGGTTCAGGCTTAACTTCTATCATTTTACATGGGCTCGGGTCAGGCTTGGGCCGAATTCTGTCGGGCTCAGGCCTTGTCGGGCCTAACTTTTAAGGCCCGATTACAGCTCTACACTGAGCCTACGCACAGTCTCTACAGCGGCCTTTGCTAGGAAAGATGATCTTCTGATTTAGCATGCATTCAGTCTGGCTTAAGGCCCTGACAAAACAGCGCCATCCCTCAAATGTCTGTTTCCAAGTGTGCTACAATATATTACTTGTTCAAAGTCTTCAGTGTACTTTTATTTAACCATAAAAATGCTTTGAAATACTGCAAGTTAGAGCGAAACATGTAATCTTTTCCACTGTTTAATTGTGGCCTGTTATCATCATGAAGCTGATCAAATAAGCAAATAATTAAACCCATTCCTTCCCTGATTCAGATCAGTGTGAGATTTATCTGATCTTAATTAGTATGTAGATTACGTGTGTGCGACAGGTGATCTTCATCTCTGCACCTTCAGATGTCACTAATGGGTTGGACTGTGACTGTCTGTATCGATCAAAGACCCAAATACTCTGCACTTCAGGACCTCAAGCGACCACATGAAAAATCTTTAGTACATTTTGAAAACATGTATGTTTATCAATGGCCAGAACACCAAATAGCTTGGACTAGAATGTTTTTATGTAAACTGTTGTACATTATCATAGCTAATAGTTAAATTTTTGTCATTATCACAGCTGGCAAACATTGTCGCAGCGCAGTGCTTATTGCACAAATTTGGACATTGTTTGGAGAAGAAATTAGCACCACCAAATATAAAAGCGGGGGATTGATTCTGTACAACAGCACTGCATCCATGCCAACAGATTAAAGTCTGTATCTGTTGTACAGATTATTCTTAACCCTTTTCCCGTGATAATTTCCCCATGTGAAATTTGCCTACCGTTTAATGATGCTCTGGGGTCAGATTGACCCCAAACACGGGATAGGGGTTGATTTTTCACCGTGACACTCATAATACCCATATTGATGTTGAGGATTGTTAAATTGCTCAGGAATTGTGAATTTGACTCAGGCCTGCCTAGTTATGAGTAGTGAGTTTCTGCAGAGTACACCAGTATGCCAGTTACTGATCTATCAATAGCAAATGTAGTTAGCTCCAGTATGCCAGTTACTAACCTAGCACTTAATACTCAATTAGCATGGTTGTTATCACTCAGTACTCAGCAAGGCCGCATGCACTTAGAAAGGCAGCTACTTGGTTAACATGTCTTCTTCCATATATGACCAAAAAGCAGCTATAAGGATCATATCCTTATACCCACCCACCCCCACCCCCCCAATTTCACTGCTCCTCTGAGGCCTCCTCCAACTTTGCTAGGCCCCAGTCGCTCTCAGTGAAGTGGAGAAAGACAACACCCATAAAATATCCCCACAGCCAGGGTATTATTCAGTCACAATTTCCAAAGATTTCATTCCTTTGCTGACTCATCTAGTTAATTGTCCCTTTACAGTATGGGTGTCAACTTCCCCACCACTCCACCATCTCAGAAAAATTGGAGTAATTGTGATAAGGTGTTGATGGAAAAGTCAGACACAGAGTCCGCAAAAGATGGGAACTGCATCATTTTGGGTTACAATGTTTGCCATGTTTGGCTGGCACAGCGTAGGCCCTCGCCCTGGAGCAGCCTGCAAGCCATACAACAGAAGCAGAACACGCAGAGGAGGTGCAAGCCAGAGACTTCACAGCGGCTGCAGGGAAATACTTCAATATCCTTGACTCTGAAGTATGCTAATAAGCTACACTGCAGGGTATAAATGCTAATGCCGATGTTCATGCACATGCTCAAGCTCAAATGTTTTGTTGTTGTTGTTATTGTTTTGTAACTATGTAAAGATATATGCAAAGGTCTTCGGCAAAATCACATTATGTCTAGACAGCCAATGAAGTTGTTGAGTCTGTATTTTGTCACCAAACACCCATGGTACCAGCCCAGCAACTGAGGTGAGCCGTGGCCAATGCCTGGGATAGTGCCACGTCCCAAAGACCGCCTGTGCCAGCTGAACAAGCCCGTGAAATCTGGTAAACGTCCACGTTACATTGACAGTAGAGGGACATCCGCTTGTCTTGAAAATGGCCCTCGATCTGACAGAGTGGTGTTAAAAGAGCAATTCTGTTTTCCCATTAATGTTATCTGGAAGGCCATTCTAATGACATCACTTTCCCAGTTAGCTCGGATACTGGCGCCGGCCCCACCAGCAGACCGTCTTGGCAGAGAGCTCCATGCACTTCCTGCGAGAAGGGTGCAGGGTTGCTCCGAGTTCATGCTACTGGTAGGAATCAGTGCCATATAAATCTGAGGATTTGTGTCTGTAAGTTTGTGTGCATTCTTTGTATCGGGTTGGGATATTAAACTATGTAGTACTCACAGGCTTACCCTCAGCACCAGCAGGTCCGGGTTGGCCTGGGCCTCCGTGCCGTCCCTGTTCACCCTTTTTCAAACACAATAGAAAATCGTCAAAAGCAAAACAGAAGAGCAAAAATGGACACTAAGCAAATGGACTCTTCAAAATCACCAGCTAAAATTGCTGCTGTTCATGATTTCAATTAAATTTGTGGTTAAATTTAGATACTGCAAATATCCGCTCAATGCTGAACCAATCAAGGGCATTTTTGCTCATTTCTTGCGTTGTGGTGTGTGTGTGCGTGTGGGAACCGTTTTTAGTGGGGACTTTTTGGTCCTTTAAAAAAGTTCATTAGACTTTGGGGCAACATTTCATTATAAAACAGAGATGTAGGCCGCCGAGGGAAGTCTGCGACTTAATGCGAAACACGCCCAAGTTCTGCAGAAATGCATCGCATGGGGAGGTCCATCTGCAATGCAGCCATGCCTCATTTTGGGAATGGTGATGAAGCTCGTTCACAGCAACCGGTGGCTGAATAATGCCAGCTTATTCTCCTGTATGAACTGAATCTTATAAACACTAAGATAGCCTCTGAATGCATTAGTGGGGTAATGAAGCCTGTTCCCAGGTTCAAGTTAATGTTTCTGACCTTTGCTAAGTCTGGCAGAGGAGTGTTTTAAAGGGTGTGTATCCTTTAATGAGGAATAATTGTAGTCATAATTGTATGACCTTAAGGATGATATTTTAATGATACCTTTTTAGTAAAACCTGCTTCTTGTTTAAAGCATCTGCAGTTGAGCCCTGCTCCAGATGCCAAAGATGGGGTTTGATCCATATAAACCCTCAATGGGATCAATTAGAACCGATGATAAATGCAGGTGACTGCATAATCCCCTCCATCAGGTTCAGACACTGGGATATATACAGAATTTGTGTACATGGATGTCCATTTAGCACTTGTTTAAAGCCGACCGCATGAATGTAATCTATCAAGTTCTCACCAAACCAGTGTCCTTCAGACGTCCTGCATGTCCATTGCTATGGAGCACTCACACCTACTGACCTTCAGGCCTTGAGCTCCAGGTGGGCCGGGGGGACAGACACAGGGTTCTGGCGTGGGGTCGACGTCCCGGGGGCCGTTGGAGCACTTCCACAGAAACACACAGTCAGAAGGGGCGTCCGAGGCCACGATTGCGAGCTGCTAACCCTTAATGGACCCCACTCTGCCCTTATCATTCGGCAAACCATAATTCACAGTAGCACAGAGGGAGCAGATGTCCAGGCTCCAGACTCACTGTGACCATGACCAGGCTATCTGGTTAGAAGGAAGATGGATGGTCTAAACCCAAACTTTTTGGCTTTTTTGGCACCAATGAATGAACCACTAAGAATAAGAGCCTCCCAACACTCCTCAGGAGCCCTTCTTACACTAACTGTAGGTAAATTGCCCATTTCATTGATAAATATGGCATATGTGGATAAAAAGACTGGCAGGGCCTCAAAATTAAGCACCCTTACCTCTGCTGTGTAAAATGGGGCTACTTTCAAAGCCAGCAAAGCCATCTCTCAATATACATACCTCTCCGTCCTGGAAAGGAGAGGAGTGAAATTCTGTCAGGCATCATTTCACTTGCATGCGATCGCATGCGCAGATATGCAGGCCGGCCCGGCGGCCGCCTTCAGCCAGCGCGGCGCGCACTCTCGGAAACTGCAGTCACGCGTGTCGGCCTCCCGATTAACCCGGCGAGCTCCGCCTGGCGCTACACGTTAATGGTGACAGGATTAGCAAAGCCAAGCCAGCATCTGGCCCCACACCGTCCTCTCAGAGTTATCGTCGGACTGGAAAATCAAATAAAAAGCAGCATGCGTGAAGCGAGTATTAGCGTCTGTGGAGGAAGGCTCCAGAAATGCACACGGGACGCAGGCGAGTAATAAGTGCGCATGATAAGCTAGCAGAAAGCCATATGTACATGTTCTGCACTCACTTCTGAGGATTACCTCCAAAGACAGGAAAAAATGCTCTGCTTTAGCTACTTCTGAGCTCGTCTACCTGAATTAAAATGCCTGTTTATAAGCTATGTGAGGCTGCTGACTTAATCTGAAATGACAGCAAATGCTAGCGGGCGGTTTCGCCCCTGAGGAGCAGCAGGCTTGGTGTTTTCAGCACGAAGGCCGCGAGCCCTCATGATACTTACCACTCCGGGGATCTCACAAGCGGTTTCCCTGCTGTTCTGCTCCGGGTCGCAGTAGATCCTCAGCTTCTGAATCTCAAACTGTTCAGGGAGCGTTCGGTGAGACGTTCAGTCGCGAATGAGTGAATGGATGCTCGCAGTGAGCACAACTGAATGCAGACATTTTGAAGAGGATCCCATGATCCCATGATCCCCCAGGCCATGATTTATGCCCGGTGATGTCAGGATGCTGTACAGCAGACCGACTGGAATTGGCACCATCATGATCCACATCCTCTCGCTTGGTTTTAAGACTCTTTTCAGTTAACTGTGATTTTGGCTTTATTCTTTTCCCCTTTATAAAGACTAGGTGCCATTATGGGATATTCACTATTATAAAACACTACTGCACTGCTGGAGCAACGCTGAATTTTTTTCTCTTTCACGCACTCAGAGATACGCCACGATTACCCTGCACCGCAGTGCAGGGCACGAGTGGCGGCTAGATGCATCTCAGGCACATCGTATGTGTGGCCCACAGCTGCTGTTCATACTGCCTCTGGTTCCACTGGCACTGTAAAACAATGCTAAACAGGAGATCCGCTAGTGGCCTGTGCCAGTGTGTCCATGGGGGGGGGCACGGCATGCAGACGGAACAGCAATGTGGAAGCACTGTTTGTATGGTATGATCATTTAAATGAATGTTCAGATGCATTGGTGGTTTAGCAGTTAGCACAGCCACCAGTCCAATGTACCTTACCTTCTGGGGTTGGTGTGTGGCTCGCTAGGTTAGGAATATGTGCCTCTGATCTAGAAGTCTGTGGTTCAAGATGCCCTTATGAGCCCCTGGGCATAGCTCTTAACAGCCCAATTCCTCCAGGGACTGACTGACCTGTTGAATGTTGCTTTGGATGCGTGACTCAGGGGGCTAAGCCTCTGTTCCTAAGCCTCAGCAGAATAGTCATGTGTCCTTGGACCCCTGAGTCATGCCTTAACCCTCAGCGCCCGGGGTGCTGGCTGACCTTGTGCTGTGACGCTTGCTCGCATATATCCGTGTGTCTCAGGGAGAACAAGACGGGGTAGGCAAAAAGAGAATTTCCTCTCTGGGATTAATAAAATAATCACTATTCTGTGCTATAAAAGTGTCTTCAAGAGCTGCCGCCACTTCACGGCCTGTCATTTAAGGCCTATCTGATCCTCAGCAGACCGAAGCTGAGATTGCAGGTCTATCGACGCCATTTACAGCAGCTTACCGGCACGGTCGTTTCTTTGCTGACATACTTCCCAACTTGCGTCTTTCCGTTAATGAAGATGCCATCTGGGGGTTCGAGGGCCAGCGTCTCGATCGCCATGTCATCCACGTAAAGTGTGACATCCTGCTCTGTGACAAGCAGGCGGAGCTGGTGCCACTTTTCGTCAAAGAGTTTCTGGCACCCAAAGAAGAGAGGCGGCAAATAACTTAAATGAAAAGTAGCTTGATTTCATTACATCTTCCAACCATATTCCTTAGGTGCATTAATTGCATCTGCAGTACTTATGTCACTTGTTTTGGAAAAACTTAGTTTAAAACTTATATTGGATATAAGTTACTTGATCAGCTCGCAGTTTATCACAGTGACACAGATATTGCACATTTACTTTAAGAAATAGATGCAGAACAATTGCAGAATGATGAGGCCCATTTCGGTGGACTCCAGAGGTCTGTCTCCATCTATGCTCCCTGATTGGCGTGGCCCATTTGGAAGAATTTATGAGAAACTGAAAAAGACTCGTTTATGGTCTATAAAGGTCGATTTTTTCCTTTTGCGAAGGTGAATGATTTTTAATCCATATGCAGGTCAGAACGCGTGGAATCTGGATAATGTGGCCCCGGCAAAATAATAAGGCATTACAAAGGCCAGCCCAGGTCAGGAGCCAGCAGAAAAATAGAGGATCTCAAAGCACGGAGTCCCTACTGAGGGACCTCCAAAAGGTTTTCATAGTGAAGTGAAGCCTACCTTGTTCTCATTGAACTGCTTCTCTAGGAGGGCACCAAAAAAACCATAATCACTCACTCAGTGTCATGCCCCAGATGGGAGAACATTGTTTATTCTCATTGACGATTTGCTAAGTCTTTGCTCTCCTATTAATTGAGACCACATGGATGCCTGGAGGGTAACCAGACTAGCACGTGCTCACAAAAAACTCCTGCGTATTTGGAATGTAATCTCACACAGGATCAGGCCTCACGGTCGTACCCTGGCTGGGGCTTTCGAGAAGACCACAGTCTGGGTGCCACTCGGTGCAAAGCTGGTTGTGGTGAACATGACCGTACGGTCGAGTCCATTCAGGGTGACCGCCATCTGAGGCTTCCCCTCCTGGGTTTGTACTCTCCACAAATCCCACATCTCCATGACCACCGATCCCTTGTATTTTAGCGTGGCCACAAAGACGTATGAAGGGGGCAACCCATCGGGAAAGAGCATCCTGTGAATCACATCACATGAAAGGAAGGATGTAGCATGAGCCTAAACCATTAACACAATAGCCCTGCTAGCAACACCAGTCCCCCAATAGTTTTAAACAAATCTTACCTTGTATTTTCACTTAAGTCAACTCTTGTCGTCACCTGATAAGCTTTTGTGCCATAAAAAGATCCCTGTGTCTTTTTTGCCTTTTTGGCAAAGTCCAAGTGTAGCAGCATGTCAAAACCCTTCTCATCGCGAGTTTCCACCAGGATCCTTGAAGGGCAGACAGTTTCTATGGTTACAAGGGGAAGAACAAGGAAGAGGAATAGAGGTGATGAGAGAGTGCCCTTTGATTCAGGTAAGTGTGTCCTCAGGAAGCATAAACATCAAAGCTTAAGGAAGTTGAATATTTTTCCCGTTCCTGTGAGTGGATTCGTTTGTCGCCTGGCCCCTGTAGAACCATCTCAGCTGATGTTTCTAGAACTTAAATGTCACTGTCGCACGGCTCGAGGTGTAAATCAAAAAGCAGATCACTAAGGGTTAAGCATTTGAAGAACTCAACTGTTTATTTCATTTGGCCCCAGAATTGGAAGAAGGGAACTGTAGTGGAAAAAAACTCTTGGCCTGAACAGCTGGAGTTTTTACAAGTATGCATCTTTCAAGAATGTCTCCTCACCTAGAGCGTGATATCTGCCCTTAAAACACATCTCCCTCATGCGTCCCACCACACTAGATCCGACTTTTTTTTTTGCACAGATCCTACTCTCACCTGACATACTCCGCTCTGTTTCCATCTGATATGTGTATGTGTGTGGAAAGGGAATTGGTTTTGGAACTATGTATGATGTACAATATTGTAAAGCATTGCAGACACCCTAGCAGGTACATGCAGTGGATTTCTGCTTAAACATTTTGACTCAAGGAGAGACCTCCCTGACATGGTTACGCTAAAGAGAAATGTGAGTGTGCATTTGTACTAAAAATGAAATTGAACTGTACTGTACAGCGGGTCATTTTGATTGCCTTCATATACATCTGGAATGCATTAACTGCCTGGAACAAATGGAAAGCATTGCAGAACCATCAAATGTGGACATTAAATCCAGTTAAAGATTTTGGGTGCTGCATTCTAATGCCAAATTGAAGCACTTGTATTCATGTACTGTTTTGCAATATACTTAATATCCTTTTTCTGCAAGTTGATATAATATCAATCACTGATTTTAATTGGTCAAATCGGTTTTATTTGAAATGAGTGCTTTTTTTGAAGACCTGTATTATATTCTGTTTGGAGCTGGAGCAAATAAACCAAGGACTGTGAAGCAGTGGCTGCATTATGGATGTAATCCACAGCTGTGTGTTACACACATCCGCTTTCCGTGAAGCTGAAAATACCGAGATGAACAGCAGAGAGAGCCATGATGTGGGGGGAGCACCTAGCTACCTTCACACAGCTTCTGACGAATGACCTCGCGGATCTTGGTGATCGCTACGTAGTCCTCAACATAGAAGACATACGTGGAAGGGGGCTTGTTGGCAATGGCCCTCAGCTCAGCCTCCTCGGTTTCCTGCCCCACGCCGATGGCGAACAGGATGATTCCCTTCTTCCTGGCAGCCTCTGCAGCCACCGCCACATCATCCTGCGACTTGCCATCCGTCAGCACCACAGCTATCTTGGCCACGCCGTTCGGGCCACGCTCAGACATGCCAAAGAGTTTCTCACTGGCAAACTGAATAGCTTCACCTGTCCTGGTGTTTCCACCCATGTAATCGATGGACTCCATGGCCCTGATCAGCTCCTTGCTGGAGTAGTGGCTCCCCAGGGGAATGTGCAGGTAGGGGTTGTCACTGTATTGGATAACACCCACCTGGGTGAACTTCTGGCCAATGTTGAAGCTGGTGGTGATGTTCACCAGCCATCTTTTAACTATTTCAAAGTTGGTGTCTGCTACACTCCAAGAGCCATCTAAGATGAAAACCAAATCGCTGGGGGCCGTTCGACAGCCTGCAAGATAAGACAATAAAGATAAAAGTGTTTTTTTAGCTGCCCCCCATGAAAATTAAGTTTCTATTTTTCAACCTGTTTTGCAACATGCAGCAGGGAGCATGGAATCATCCCAAAATACCAGAAATCTTTAGGTGACATTCTGAGAAGCACAAAGATAAGCGCAGCTCAGTTATTGCATGCATTATGGAAGGATAGTGATGGTGTCACTCTTACTCAATCGCATATCCTTCTGTGCCATGCAGAACATTTGAAGCAACACTAGGAACAGACTGAGAAAGACCAGAGCTGTTGACGTCTTTTTGTGACCCATGATGTCTGAGGAACAAGCTGAAGTTCTACCTGTTGGGAAGAAAATAATAGAACTCACATCAATGAGATCACGTCGCTTACTATGTGGAAAACATTTACATTCTCTTAAAATAAATGGGGGTGGCACGGTGGTGCAGTGGGTAGCACTGTCGCCTCACACCTCTGGGACCAGGGTTCAAATCCGGCCCAGTTCCATGTG
>JAODKL010000062.1:969034-979965 GCA_026780765.1 Petrocephalus schoutedeni
GGTTAATTGGAGTTCCTAAATTGCCCGTAGGTGTGTATGTGTGAGTGAATGGTGTGTGAGTGTGCCCTGCGATGGCCCCCCATCATGGGTTGTTCCCTGCCTCGTGCCCGTAGCTTCCGGGATAGGCTCCGGACCTCCTGCGACCCTGAACAGGAAAAGCGGGTTGGACAATGGATGGATGGTTGGATAAAATAAATGGACATTAGCTATTCAAGAGTATCCCCTTCGGCCTCAACTGAGAATAACAAGCTCTTATTTCACATGATTATGAAATTTATTTGAATGCGTCTGTGGTAATATAATGTACATATACATTTTAATCCAACATGGAGCCAAAGAGACCAAGTTTAGCTGCCCATGAAATACAAATATAACCGTATAAATTTACTGTATGAATCTGCAAAGCCAGCACAAAATCAGGGATTCTTGTTTTTAATTTTTTGGCAACCAAGAATCTCAAACTGCATATAGGGTTTCCAGAAAGCAAAAGTGAGTGTACAGCAAGAGAGCAATTAAGCCCCATGGGATGGATGAGGTGAACAGTCCAATCTGTTCAGTTTCTTGAAGTTTCGGGTAATGGCCAGCTTTGTCATGACAGTGACCACCCCAGCCCCCTCCCACGCGGTGCCTGTGCCGTGACTGCGATTTTCCACCCGCCGGCCGGCGATGCGAGCCGCACGCAGATTCGTGGCGGTCTAGCTGGCTGCTCACTTGAGCATTCTCTCGGGTGACGGCGCTCAGGGGCAGGGCCTGGAGCGTCGCGCCATGCGAGCAGTCCGGCCCACGCGGCTTTCTTGCTCCATCAACTTCCCTCTCTCTGGCTCCTCCTGGATCCCCCATTCGGATCCCACATGGAAGCCATTTGCAGTGTCAGACAGCTCTGGACTGGAACCAAACACATGTATCCGTGACGAAGCACGGCAAATTGGCCTAAAGCAGCCCATAAGAAGTCAGTTCTGATTTGACAGTCTGGTGCTCTGGATCGTAATGCTATCTGGTCCTCAGTGGACCACATGAAGGCACAGTGCCATACACCAAAACCACAAAAGCACTAGTCAATTCCATCAGGTTTGCAGTGCAACGGCTTGTTTTTCAGCTGGTCTTGTGGAATACATTTTCATCGTCTTAACACTGTCTAAGAGTGTTTTCTCAAAATTTATGATCTGGGAACCTACCGGTCAACCACAGGTACTTCACGGACTGCAGCTCTGTCAGAGTGAAGCAGTCGGACAGGTTGGTAACATTCCATTTATAACTACCTGAATCACAGCAGCCTATATCAAGATGTATCCCTATGGCATTGGCAGTTAAGTATAGTAATCATCACAGACCACCTAAGACTCAATAATAACACCTCTTGAACTTTTCTTCACATTATCCACACTATTCACAGCTGCCTTCACATTGTGATGGCCAGGTAACCTTTGCAGAGTCCCCAGAACACACTGAAAAATGCTGCACCGACGGTAGGTCAGCAAAAAAGGCACTCATTACCACACGTGGTTCCCACTACAGACTCCTTGGAACGCTAAAGGGGGTCTCCCCGAACGCTGCCATGCTCTGAGTCAACATGGCAGCCTAACAAAGCTCCACTCCCTACAGTAACATCTCTGTTCCACATCAGCAGTGGGTCATACCCCCACCCCAGCATTTTAGCACGAGCTATGTGTCTCCTCCCACTTCTCTAGCCAAATTACAATTCCAACAGAAGTGTGTCATTAGGACACCAAATCTGGGGGAAGCCTCAGATGTCGCCTTACTTTCCCCCCATCTCCCTCTTCTCTGTGGAATAAAGACGACCCCTCCCCCCCCCTGTCCACCCGCTGCCCTTGTGCATGCGTGTGCATGTGTATGCATGCGTGTGCATGTGCATGCATGCCATGGCCCCTTCTGCTCCTGCAGAACAGAGCAGAGAGGAGTGAGCTGAGCTGATGTGTGATTCTTCTTTTCTTTCCTGTCCCTCTTTCCGTTCATCTGCGCCTCTATTTTCCAAAATGCTTATCCAGGTGAGAACACTGCTTCTCCCCTTTCCTATTCTATTGTTCCTTCTCACTGCAGGCAAATTGTATCTAATCCAGAGCCGCCAAACCCCTGTGTCTGACCTGAATTAATAGAAATCATATAACTGCTTTATACAGCACATTTCACAAACTGGCAGCTGACCCTGGCTGTTTTGAAGAGGCACAAACATTTTTAACCTCCTTTTTCAAACTTCACTGGTTTAAATCTTCTGTTGCAATGAAGAAGTTCTTCCACCGCTAAATCAACAACTGCTGTTAAACGTGTTCTATTATTTAGCCAAGATGAGGGGAAAGTTAATTACAGCCAAGATCCTCAGGCAGTGAAGGGGAAGCCAAAACATTATATCAGTCACCCCACTGGAGACGGTTCAAAAAATCAAAACCATGAAACTGATTCAATCACTTTGTTCTGAACCACTCGGGCCACTAACATGAACTGGCTCTACAGGAAAAGACACGCTGCTAAACTGTACTTTTCACAGATGCTAAATGAAACCATGACCTTCTTTCCCCCTAAGGATTCCCATATCTGAAATTTTTATGCAGCATCAGCTAAAATTTTACATCCCTACAGGCTTAAATCTAGAATCATGCATAAACTCCAGGAACTCCAGGACCTTGCCTTCTCGATAACTTTGGGCAAAAGGTGCAGGCAGCCAGTTTGTCAGAGCATACGGGGAGAGCATGCTGTGAAGCAAGCAGAGTGTTTGATGAAGTACAGCGTCCTGATTCCACTCATCCCCTATGTGAGACAGGTGGCCAAAGACCAGATAAGCGCTGTTAACATGGTCAGATCGCCATGCCCAAGCAGACTCCAGGGCTCTGAATCCGCGGTCCGATTCCAGTACAGCCAGATGTGTGCCTCTGTGATTTTGGGTTCCTTTCAAATAATTTGGTACCAGGGAGGATGCACAAGGGTAACACTAGTGCAAACAGCACTACACAGAAGCGGCAAGCTTGTCACTGGTTGAATTTCCTAGTAGACAGCAGAAATCTGAACAAGCATCACATGCAAACCGGGAAGTTGCACTAAGCAGCACTGCCCCTAAAAAATAAAATTTTAGTAAAAAAAAGTAGTATGAAACTTTGCACTGTGAGCTAAATCCCCCTACCTGCGTCTTGTGCAACATTAGAAAGGATCATCACCCCCCTTTCCTCCAGGCCCAGAGTGTGACGGCAATATGCCAGCACGTACCAGAGCCACGGCTGCTGCGGCAAGGACCTCGTCTCAGCAGCTGTGCGCTGTCATGTCCATGCCGAGAAGACAAGAAGAAGGAGCCTGGTCTGCAGAAGCCGCCGTGATGCTCTGAGGTCTTGCTTGGAGAGAGAGGAGAGCAAGAAGGAGGGAGGGGAGAGAGAGTGAGAACAAGCCTGGCCCCAATGCACAACGCCCCCCCGCTCGACGGCCCCCGCTGGCCGGCTGCCACACTCTGCCGGATGGGGGGGAGACACAGATAAGAGCTCTTAAAATCGGAGGAGGAGCCTCTTCTGGACCAATTCAGGACAGAGGACAAGAAGCCAGGCAGCATACATCTGAGTTTCAAGATTTGGTGTGTTTATCGATGCCTGGGGGGGGGGGTTCAAAGGGATGGTCCATGGTTGGAGAAGGCCCCCTTTGGGTGGGGTTCCATGGGCTATTTGCTGCTCAGTTTACTCCCTTTCTACTGATCACAAAACCCTTCATGTTAGCCCATGTTCTACATTATGAAATGAACCTTATTTTCTGTCTGGACAAATACATTGGCATGTGTTCATTTGTGCATATCCCATTTCTCTTTCTCCAAGGCACACACGCACACACACATATACATACATATATATGTATATACAGTACTGTGCAAAAGTCTTAGGCAGCCAAAAGAAAATGATGTTCAAATGATCTTCATGTTGGTGTAAATCTATGCTATTATGCCTGTCAAAGTGTGTTTAGCCCAGGGGTCTCCAAGCCCAATCCTGGAGAGCTACTACCCAGGAGGTTTTCTGTCCAACCTGGCTTCTGATGAGCCACAGCTGTTATCCAGGTAAATCCCAGGAACAGCTGTGACTCATCAGAGGCCAGGTAGGACAGAAAACCTCCTGGTTAGTAGCTCTCCAGGGTTGGAGTTGGAGACCCCTGGTTTAGCCATTTCAAAACCTCTGCTAAAATCACCACAGGACTTGTACCATCCATTCACTACACCATTAACACACCTCGTATAGCTAATCAATATCTCATTCAATTTTTAAATCTAATTAAGTTACTTATTTAAGTGACAGTGACAGTGAAATTTAAGAAATAAATAGAATGGCAAAGGTGCCCCTGAGGACAAGTTTGGGAGCTGAAGCGATGCTGTTCTAGCCATCCAGCAAGATGCCGGTGACTTTTTAGGAGAATGGAAGACATTTTCACTAGTTTGTATTGTGTTACTCCTGATTTGTATATGTTCTAATATTATATTGTATTTTTTGTTCTGAGTAAATGTACACATACTACCTAGACAAATGGCTTTAAACATTTCTTTTGACTGCCTAAGACTTTTACACAGTACTGTATATATATAATATATGCATGCAGGAGGGAGCTAAGCTTGGGGTCTGAGCATGCTCAGGGCCCAACAGGGGTGCAGCTACTTTGCCAAGCAAGAGATTCAAACTGCCAACCTTCTGATCAAGGCCTGACTCGCTGATATGCCATGCCAGGCTTTCCTCTCCAAAGCGACAGATCTGTCTGTGCTTAGAGACCCAAAATTTATGGTTAGTGCAGATTAGAAGCATATCATTGTGTGCTTACCTGGGTTATAACCAGACCTATCCAGAGCCTTAAAGGATAAAGAGTACAGTATGCATACCTATGTCGTACCTAAACCTTGTGCTCCAATCCTGAAATGGTATTTAAGAGTCTGTCCTGTACAAATGTGTTCTGACTCCATCAGTTTTGTATTGTAAAATATAAATTTGTATTGTATTGATTTTGTTGTGCGTGCGGAATTTGTTTGAATATTTTAGTGTAATCCCTCTTCATCTGCGGCATTGGCTCCTTGTATTAGATGTTTAGCTGCCCTCTGAGTGAAGGCCCAGGGCATCTTTCCAGCTGCAGACAAAGATCTGGCTGCAGTAACACAGATGAGACTGATGTGCAATCTGTGATTTGCGTCCTTCTAACTGAGATCTTCAGTTTTAAACCCCAGGCTGGAAAATCCTGTTCACACGACTCCTGGCTGTCTCCTCGACGTTTTGTGCTTCATGGAAGATTGGTGTATCGCTGAAAGTTGAAAGACAACCCCAACATCGGCGAGTCAAGTGGCAAACGGATTATTAATGGCACAGCTTTATTCAATCATCAGAAACATAGCTCCAGGAGAGGTTCGGGGTCACATGGGGGAATCCACCTAATTAAAATTAGATACTGCCAGAATACCCCGCTCTTTCGCAATGGAATCTTTTTTTTTTCCTGAGAATAGCCAACAACCTGATCACTTTCAGTCTTTTCCAGGCACTGTACCTCCATATTAGAATTTGTCTTAATTGTTAAAAATTAAGTCACATTACAATAAACCCACTCCAGCTTTTTATAGCCTTTCAAATATGCGCATTTCTTTTTTTTTTTTTTACTAAAATCTGTAATCTGTACTCAAGGCTGTGGTTGTGTCCTGCTAAGAAACAACGCAGGGGAATGCAGTCATGAATCACATGATTCACAAGTAAGCAGGCGACTCATTTGATACAGAAATAACCCAAGCGAACAGAAGCCTGCATTCTTATTTTCAGTGCTGGATGATCCATTTCCCCTCAAAAATCATGCAAATATAGAACTCCTGGAAAACAAATCTCCATCCATTTAGACACCATCACGCACTCATCCATGCCATGTGTTCAGTTTGGTAACGGTTCCAGTAAATCTTCCTGCCAGGTACTGTAGTCGTTTATTGTTCTGCGCAGCAACAGACAAGACAATATTCTAGGATGCGGAACAGATTAGTGCCACAAATTAGGCGGACATCTGGTTAAGAAGGCCGAAATGGCGATTAAGAGTTTCCATGGAAGGCACTTGGGGTGGAGGGGAGTGCTAGGGGAGGTTGTGTGCTGGGATCTCTCAGTTGCTGGAGGTGTGTAGGCTCGCGTGTGTAGGCTCAACATGAAGGCGCCACTGGCCATCAGGAACCGGCCTTCTTCTTAAGGAGAAGCAACCCAAATATGAAAAGTGTAACCATGACAACGGACCTTCGCAACAAAGTACCCCATCCATGTAAATACTAGGGCCTGGATTTCCCTGTGTTCCTATGGTGGATTGATGGATGGATGAAGTTGTCCATATTCCCACCATTGTTCTGTTACTTACACAAATGTTTGCGAAATGTTCCAAGTGTGTTCCAGGATTTGACAGAGATACGTCTCCTGTCTGAGAGTATAATTATCCAGTCTTAAGTCTGCAAGTGTACCGTAGGGACACTTGGCACCTGTCATCAGTGTATGCTATTTTCATGAAAATGGTCAGCAGATACCTTGGTGGTTGAAGTTGGACACTCCCAAGTCAGCCTTTATC
The DNA here is from genome assembly GCA_026780765.1 of Petrocephalus schoutedeni. Classification (NCBI taxonomy): domain Eukaryota; kingdom Metazoa; phylum Chordata; class Actinopteri; order Osteoglossiformes; family Mormyridae; genus Petrocephalus; species Petrocephalus schoutedeni. Next base: position 975,578 of record JAODKL010000062.1, read on the forward strand.
ACTGGAGTCATTTATCGCCAGCCATATAAACATGGAAACCATATGAAATTTGGATAAAAGTGATAAAAGCAGATCCACTAAATTAAAAAGACAAAGAGGTTTATTTTCCAGTCAAATGTTAAATGTTAAAATGATAAAGTTTGATGAATTTTCTGCTAACCGTTCCTGTACACTGATTGTACAGATGGTTACAATACATTTAAAGTCTCTTCATCTCATAAGCCCCCTTAACAATTACTGCTTATTAATATCTCATGCTTATACATGGTCAGATTGACCATTTATTACAGTTATTTCAAAGGAGCTTTTCCATGAGAGCTGGCAGATATGTGGGGTGGAGTGTGGTTCAGACCACTCGCGGTACCGGTCTGAATGGGTTTCCTTCTAACACCATAAGCTTGGCTGTCTGTGGTGAGATCTTCATCATGTTCCCCACGGGAGTCTCCTCCTGACAGCAAGGTGGGCGTACCACCAACCAGTATTGCTATCTCTGTCTCCGTCGTAAGGTGGCATCTGAACAACTAGTTCTGAATGAAATTTTGACTGAATGCAAATTGGGGTGTTCTCAAAGCCTCAGGATGCCTAACATTCAAAGTACTAAATATTAGACTAATAATATCAAATGACTAGAAGGAATTGCCCTACCTCTGCATTTCACAGTGTACTAGCAATAAGACCATTTAAATATATGCACAACATATGTCTAACCAGGACACGGTGGCTGGATTTTATTTCTTTTCATGTATGGAGCAAATGTTTACATAAATCAGTGGAGAGATTAATGTGGAGAGAAACTCCCTGTTCCCTCTTTGGGACTGTGGGGAAATTTCACCATATTCCTTAATTTTTCCAGTAATCTGCCACTGGGCTGAATCATGTTTTCAGTGGAAATACATGTTTTTTTCCCTATGCAAAGTGAGATTCTAACAGTACTAACAATCTCTTAGATACCCTGTTATGGGTATGTTCAAAAACAAATTAGTATATAATGTGTACTGCATAAGAAGATATCATGATCATAGAGAGGTCATGACCGCTGGCATAGGATTCATTGTAAAAACAGTCATGTGACCTGCTAGTATCTTAAAATGACCACTGTAAAACAGGGCTTGCATTTTTGAGGTTTTATTATAAAGAACATGGTACTCTATGAAACTTTGAGTTCGACTCATATTAGGAATGTTTTTCTCTGTAGTCAAAATGATGGTAAAATCTACATTATCAACAAGGTGCCCACAAGTGGCAGTCCATTCCCTGGGTAACAAAAGACATAAATGTGATATCTGATACCTGTTTGGGACCTAAATTACCCTGGTGAACAGGCACCTTTTGACTGTAAGGAGCATCTGCATTTGCCCTGGAGGTGCCAGGTGCCGGTTTGGACAGTTTATTAAACTCCAGCTTCATCCAAAGCATGGCCTCTCCTCCAGCTGACTTCTGGTCCATGCCCACCCCAAATATGGCCTGGCATCTTTTCCCCCTTACGGACGCCTCCTACGGGTGGAGCCCCTCTGCCCAGCCGGGGAGGCGGGTGTCGGGTCCAGCTGGCTGCACCCCGATGACAGGCAGATTCCGGGCGTTCCCGGGAGTCCTGGGTGACCCCTCAGTCCGGGACGTCCCGTGTGACCCCTTTCACCCGGGCGCCCAGGATGGCCGTCAAAGGTGACACCAGGTTGTCCCCGTTGGCCTGTTTTTGGGGCAAATGTTAGGGCATAACCAATAACCTCCAGTGGGAAAATAGTCAGTTTCCTCTGTCACTAAACCCGTAGATGGTTTTAAAACATGGGTCAAATCTAGTGGCAGGTAACCAAAGTTACTAAGACAACTGTCACTTTAAGTTCATTAAGAAGTGACAAAGCCTTTTAATGAAACTGTAGTATTCTTAAGAAATGGGTTCTAATTATCGTCCAAATGGTCCTGGTCTCTCACCTCTTGCAATATGCTGTGCTGTATGTGTCTGCTGCACACACAGGGACGTCAGTCTGCTTCACACTGAGCTCACCAGGCCTGAGACTGAGGCTCGTGATGAGATGGTAAAGTTTGATCATGAATTACCTTTCGCTCCCTGGTCTCCCGTGTATCCGGATAAGCCGTAGCCTTTGGCCCCCTTGTCGCCACGGTCTCCCGGGTCACCTGAGAAGCACAGTGTACTTCAGACCCAAGGCACCTCCATCCAAGGTCACTCAGGCGAGTTTTCCTTTAGTGTTTCTGAGCACAATTCTGTCATCACCGTGTTGTAGAAAACCCAGGAAGGAAATTGCGATTGCACCGCAGAATAGCGTTCATGATCAGTGTCCTCATTTTGTGGCTTATTTGCAGTGATTTTCGTTCCCGATTTTCATTTAATTGTGCTGCATGTATAAGGTGATAGTTTCATATCTGCCAAATAAGAGTTTTTATTTGTTGCATCCAGCTGTTCCTGGATACTCTTGCCAGCCTAAATTTACAGCCTGCCTGATCCATTCCTTCCGGGTTCGGTTCATGTACAGTGAACATGAGCACATGTGCATGTCAGTCGCATCATTGATGTCGTGTCTGTCTTCCATATTTGGGCATGGTTAGTGATCACGCTAGATGCGTGTCGTTCCCAAGTCCAAATAACCCAAGTCCAATAGACCATATGGGCACAGCCCGGGCATTGTACGGAGCGGTCATACTAATTAAACAAACTGGAGCTTGTGAGTGAAACATGCTCGAGCACAGTATGGGACCCTAGTGTATGTATACCCATCTACTCACCCGGCACGCCTGGTCTTCCAGGGTCCCCAGGCTCTCCGTAAAATCCCTGCTGGCCCAGCTCCCCTTCGGCTCCGTCGGTTCCAGGTTCGCCCTGTCACCGCAAGCAGAACGTCTACGGTCAGCCGCAGTGAAATGGTGACCACGGCCAAAACGGCCCAATGCCACCGTGTGAATTGATGTTGGTAGATGGTTCGCTTCATGTGTGAAACCAAGCCTGAGTAAACAATGTCCCACCAAGTAAGTGAAAAATGTAAGATGGGGGTAAACAGGTGAGTGAAAAAATGACTAGGTTATTCATGGTTATCAATGATCTCTAACTGTACAACATAAAATGATGAGTGAAATAAATAAGCCAATAAGCTGTGGCTTGGTAGGTTAGGATGCCGTGTCTGTCATCAGAAGGTTGCTGGTCCAAATTGCCATGACTTCATTGCTGGGCCCCTGAGCCGGTGAGCAAAGGCCCTTAAACCCCTACTGCTTTAGGGACTGCCTGACCCTGCTTTTCAAAAATGTACATTGCTTATAAGTATCTGCTAAATAAATGCAATGTCTTCATTGCAACAGATCACCTGATTTATTTATTGTTTTAATCGATTACTGCAAAGCATTACTGGTCATACTGGAGATAAGACTGTGGATTTTGGGGCCTCTTTCCTTATGAATTATATGTTGCCTTCCAACATGGCAGCGTCATGACCTCACAGGGCCTCGAGCAGCTCTCAGCAGGAAATGGTTAAAGAACCTGAAGAAGGTACGAATGTAGAAGAGAGTTTCCAGCAGGCAAGGGTGGGGGGAAACACCCCTGCGAATGGGGCCCTCTCCGACATTCTTATTTGCCTTCATGGCGACGTGGAAATTCTGAATTCTCTCATTCCGGCCAAAATGGCCAAATAGTTCAGGCTGTCGGCTGCGGCGCATGGTATGTAAGGGCCTGGCCTGGACAGGGAGCACGTGGGAGGAGCCAGTCATGTATGGAGCACGTGCCTCCTGGGGGCGCCAGGCCCGGGGTCTGCACGCTCGGCCGTGCCTGAAATCATACGTCTGCGGTAAGATGCCCTGGGCACTCAGCTTTTTCCCTAGGCAAGGTTTTGAAATGGTCTGTAATGGTTATTTTTACAAAAAAAAATCACAAAGGGTTACTGAAAACGTCTGGAGCCTTTCTCACGCTGGCTTAAATACAGACAGCTGACGCTCAGGCACAAATTCGGACACTCACGGGTGGTCCGGAGGGTCCTTTTGGTCCTGGGGGGCCTGGGGCTCCCATGGGCACATCTCCATACAGGGGGCAGACGGCGGCACATGTCCTCTTCACAGAGTTGGCGAAGGTGGACATCTGCTCGAGCACCACCCTCTTACAGACTTCAATGACGTGCTGGGCAGCCAGCGTTGGACCCTGTGGAGGGAACAGCAGACATTAAAGGGAGAGAAAAAGAAAAAACAGAGGGAATGTGGAAACACATGCCGGGGACTGACCCCGCAGTGCAGCAAGGGAGGGAGAGACGGCGGCTGCTCAGCGACGGGGACTGACCCCGCAGTGCAGCAAGGGAGGGAGAGACGGCGGCTGCTCAGCGACGGGGACTGACCCCGCAGTGCAGCAAGGGAGGGAGAGACGGCGGCTGCTCAGCGACGGGGACTGACCCCGCAGTGCA
>JAODKL010000062.1:980265-1011754 GCA_026780765.1 Petrocephalus schoutedeni
GACCCCGCAGTGCAGCAAGGGAGGGAGAGACGGCGGCTGCTCAGAGATGGGGACTGACCCCGCAGTGCAGCAAGGGAGGGAGAGACGGCGGCTGCTCAGAGATGGGGACTGACCCCGCAGTGCAGCAAGGGAGGGAGAGACGGCGGCTGCTCAGAGATGGGGACTGACCCCGCAGTGCAGCAAGGGAGGGAGAGACGGCGGCTGCTCAGAGATGGGGACTGACCCCGCAGTGCAGCAAGGGATGGAGAAATGGCAGCTGCTTAGCGACAGGGGAGCGGAAGAAGCCAGAAGTGCTTAGCTAGCTAGCTTGTGCTTTTTATTGCCCCAGAAAGTGCACCACAGCCCTGGCGGAAGCCATTTACAAGCCGCCCTGTCACCACGAGAGTTAGCACTCGTCTCATAAGCCGGGAACCTCAATGGCTGCCTCTCATTCAGATTTTCCAGAGGACTGGGTGTGGTGTCACTTGATTAGCTAGCAAAAACAACACAGGCTCGTAATCGACATGCGGTTAACCCGCTTGTTTCAAATGACCAGTATTAGTGGATTATGAAACAGGAAGTGCAAGACTTTTACAGGAAATCACGCTCTGTTACTAGCCATTTCCATGTCAAGCAAAGGTACCTAATTTTACATATATTTACATATGCAAGTAAGCATTTCATTGTCCATGGTACTTGTACACATGACAATAAAGATTTGACTTATTTAGCAGACGCTTTTTGCCAATGCATGTATGTTTCTGTCAGATAGCAGGGTCAGACAGTCCCTGCAGCAACTGGGGTTAAGGACTCAGCCAGCTACCTTCTGATGACAGTCATGGTGTCATGACCTGCTGAGCCAAACATCTCCTGCCCAGGATCCTCAGTTCATTATCTGGGCATCAGTGAGAATCAGGGCAGTTCAATCAAAGACAATGCAGTTCAATTGAACTGCATTGCCAATTGAAAATTTTGGGAATTTTCTATAACACTTACTGGTGGCCCTGGAGGCCCCTGAAATCCCTCGGGCCCCCCATCTCCTTGGACACCTTTGCTCCCCACAGGTCCTGCAGGTCCGGGCTCCCCACCAGGTCCTCGCTTCCCGTCCACGCCACGGGGACCCTGCTCACCTCGGTCCCCCTCCTAGACACGTGCAGCACCCTGATTACATGAGTCAGCCGAAAATCACCTGATCACGCCTGATTCTGGGCTGACCTGTAGGTAACGAGTGCCGTGTGGCCCCGGCATTTTATGCATTAGCAAGTTAGCAGTGTACCACCATGACAACCATAATGACTGTAGGTGTTCTGGAAAAAGCATGGACTTCCTTAGAGGGAATTCAATAATAACATCTGTGCAGCATCTCCTCGGTTTCCCCCCGACGTGTTTATGGTTAATGAAAGAGCTTCACACAAGACACTCTGGCTCTTAAACATGCTCTTGCCATACGATGGATCACATGGCGCCTGTGCCTGCATTCTAAATCAGCCAGTGATACATCTGACAGCTTACCTTCCTTGGACAGCTTCCTTACCTGACCTCTGGGCCCCTTCTGTCCTTTTTGCCCCTTTATAACAGAAAATAGATCAGACAAACCACTCAGGGGTGATTTAGGTTTTAGTTGAATGGTCGTCTTTCAAAGGCGGGCGGTGCTGACGGGCTACCTCCTGGCCTTTGGGTCCCTGGATGCCTGCTTTGCCTGTAGCACCCTGTTAAGACATGGACAGCTGACGTGAACTTTTCCGTGACAAAGGCGTGTAGCATGTGTCTGAGCTGCATTCCGCCAGGCTGTCATCCAGCTGGGTCATTTTCACAGAATGCCATCTCTGTTCTCATTAAACATTGGGAAAAATGTGAACCTTGTACCTCCCTGGAGGGCTGTGTTTCCCATGCCATGCAGAATAAACATTAAGGCAAACACACTTCCCGAAATAAATCCACCCATTCAGTCCAAATCTCCTTCTCCTCCCCAACCTTTATACCTGTGGGTAACATTAACTTTAATCAACCAGCTCCTCTCTGATTAAAATTTATACAGGAAGGATCCAGTGCTGTTTGCTGTCAAAACGTATACTGTCATTTATCTGACCCACAGAACACTATTTACACTATATAACACTATTTAAATTGACCTACAGTACAACTCCTGGTGGCTAAACTTTATAAGCATGTATACTTCTAAACAGGTATGAATTATTATTATTATTAGGGTTATTTTAAAGTGCTTTTGTTCTGTAGTGATTTGTTTTATCCTCTCATTTTGTTTCAATAGATTCATTCAATAGATATACATATTTATTTGTTATTTATTTCTTTATTTAAGCAGGCACAGTGCAAAGTACATAGTACATTAACCTTGTACTAAACAAGGAAAAATGCATTGTATAGAGTTGTAGCAAATATTGCTTTTTCCAACTTTAGTACCTGATCTGGTAGGTAGAACAATAAATTAAAGAGAAAATAAGGTCACTAAATCTTATAGACATTGCATCCCCATATCCCACCCCATCTAATCACTATAATTCACAAAGTTCAAGTTGGAAAGGAAACTTAGAGCACCAAAAATTTTAAAGGCACAAACATTCCCATATTGCAAAACTACACACACACACGCGCGCACACACACACACGTATACACATGCATAGTCCATGTATTCCTATCATTATGATCTCAACTATGACACCATTAACCCCTACCCAGCGCTAACCTTAACCATTAGTAACCAAACAAAATATGGGACTTTTGGCACTTTTAGTTTTTTGATTGCAGACACAGATTTCTATAATATTGAGGTTATCTTTGAGGGGACCGAAAAAATGTCCCCCCAAGGTAAAAAGTAGCAGGCTTTTATCACATTGTGGGGACACTGACCTTTTCAGTGGCCTTTACAATGCCTGGGAGGATGCCGATAGGTCGAACGCACCGGGACAAATAATCTGATTAATTGAATTATTTATTATTTTTGTTAAAGGGGAGATTACAGATTCTTCATGTATGTCTTTTGTTTTGCTGTTTGTCAGGGTTGAAAGGATTTTTCCAACCTTTATCATTTGTAGGTGTCATAATATAGGCAGATCCATGACAAACTGATGAATGTAACATGTAATTAGTAAATGTAAGTATACGCGGCACATTTCCTGTACATTCCTTGTGCAGAATTTCCTCTGGCTTGTCAGGGTGTTTTATTCATTGGAAGCCCAAAGAGCTCGTAACGGGAATCGAGAGAACGAGCAGACGCTGAGCTGGGGCAGGTCTTCGCGTGCGTGAGCGCGGCGCCAATGGAAAACATCTGAGCTTAACTTGCCTGTCATATGTGTACATACTGAGGATGACTAGGAAAATGCAGGTGCTGAACACGGCTAGGTATATCCCGGGAGAGGGTGCGTCTGACTCAGCCCGAACCCAAGGACGGGGAATCCATTGTGGGAGCGGATAGCGCTTGCATGGAAAAAGCAGCCAGCCCAGGGAGAGCCTTCAACTCCCTCTAAAGGTCTTTACACTGATGGATGGTATTCCCCAGCACGCTCTTCTGCATCCCTGACATAAATATTATTGTACCATTAGCCAACGTTTAGTTAGGCAGCCACGCCAAAACCAAGACTAGCTCCGCGAGTTTGCACTCCCGTCTCTCTGGGAGAGAATGGAGACAGCTCTGGTTTTCATGCTGGGTATCATTATGAGATTAATCGGGGCTGTTTAAACAGCTGCCGCACCACATACAGTCTCATCTGAGGCCAGTTAAGCTCCCGTCCAAAGAGCTTTTCTAACGGCACTCTCAAAGACCGTCAAAGTGTCATACGGAAGCCAAACGGTTCGCAAACACCGCAGACACACCCGAACAAAGCTCAGGGTGCGTTATTACACATCTAGGAACTTTCACACAGCTACTGCGTAGATACTTTTCCAATTAGGCATTCGTAAAGCAGCAGAAATTATGTTCGAGAATTTCCACCTGACATCAATCATGTTCATCTTCATATATTTTGTCCCATCAGTAGACAATGAAAGATTTGCAATGTTTGTCAGTTTTTGCTCCCCCAGTGAGGAATGACTCCACTGATGAGAGTGTCTCATCCCGTAACAATGCGCATGTATTCCCAAACGGAAACTCTGCCTTCCTTACCGCGGGAACGTCAGGTCACCCAATGAAGCTGCGTACAAATAAAAGGCGCGCAGCCAGTGTCGGTGCTGTAAAGCATGTCGGAATCACAACGGGGCCAAGCCGCCGAATCCCGCTCCCACTGTGACTCCGGCTCAGGGTCTGTTGTGGAAACCCCGGGATTTGCACGCAGTAAATCATTGCTAACACTCCCCAGCAGGGCTTTGAGGCTCTAAATGGCAGCCAAGACCTGGGCCGTGAGAGAGCAGGATTCCAGCTCCGGGATGCCTTTATGAGCAGGGGGAGGTGGAGACCCTTCACGGAGGTAACAAGGGGGACCCACAGCACAACAAAGGGAATACCACCGGCGAAAACCAGTGTGACAAACCCAGCAACAGGTAATCGAACGGCATTAGACCGAGCGGGCAGAGGCGCCATGTTTGTTTCTGTGACAAATGAACATGCGCTAAGGAGTGGGACGGTACCTTGGGGCCTGGACCTCCTTCCTTGCCCACGTGTCCCTGGAAAGAGAGACAGCACCTTAATATGCGGAGCACAGGAACCATGCTGGTTTCAGGAAGGCTGGGGGACACCGGCAGGGCAGACTCACGGTGGGCCCCGGCGGGCCGATGAACCCCGGCCGTCCCGGTTTGCCGGCTGAACCTTTGTAGCCTTGTGGGCCCTGCAGAGGGCGGGGGACAGTATTTCATTAGGGAACCATCTTCTGCACATCGACACCTCAATACATCGTCTTAGAATAATTCATGTTAACTGCTCAAAATGAATATGGTGCATTACATCCTGCTATATTGTATCGTAGCTTACCGGAGATCCCTGTGGTCCCATGTCTCCAGGGCGACCTTGTGAACCCTTCTCTCCCTGTCAGAAACAAACAGCACCTTGAACGCACCCCAAACTGAGAAGACTCATCATGTTACGGTTATTCTGTCCCGGCTTGGTGCTCCGTTACCTTTCCCCCCACCTGACCTGGCCTTCCTTCTGCACCTTGGGGTCCTTGGTAACCCTGTGTACACAGACGCGCTCACGTTAAACACTCTGGCTACACACCAGACTCAGAACGCTGGACAAAAATGTGCAGCTCGACCTACTTCCACTCCCGGGTCCCCATCTCTCCCTGGGAAGCCGGGATCCCCCACAATGCCCTGCAAAGCCAGTAATGAGCAGAGCTCTGGGATCTCAGCAGCAAAACAAACGGTGTTTTAATGAGGGGGGTCTTGTATATGTCACCTTCTCTCCAATGGTTCCGCGCTTCCCAGCTGGCCCTTGAACACCCTGGTTGAAAGATAAAGAAAATGATCACAGATCAGCGGAGACCCTGGGCACTCTTAATATTAGCAGAGGCTAGTAATAAGGAAATTTGTAATTTGTAATGCAGCAGCATTAGATCCCTGAGGAGGGCCTGCTGACTGTAGATCATTGTAGATGACGTACGGGTTTCCCTTTGAGCCCTGGTGCTCCGAGATCGCCAGGATCCCCAACAATACCCTGGAATATAGGAAAAGCAAAACACATCTCAACCTCACCTGGAGAGGCTCTCTGAACAGCTCATGGTCTTATACATCCCAGTTTTCAGTGATATCTGGTTTGACGGGTATGTGACATTCCCAGCTGGTCTGTTTAATCATGGGACTGAGGGCGGAGGCACCGCCTGGCCCTCGTCTGGGTGCAGCAGCGGGCGGCGCGGGAATGTGCGCATGGGCTGCTCACAAAGCAGACACACGGGAGCTGAGCGAGCACCCGCCACCACTCCGCCCGAAAGCACACATCTCAGTCACACAGTACCTGCTGTCCCTGGAGCCCTCTGGGGCCCCCTGCTCCTGGGCGCCCCTGGTCTCCCTACAGGCACAAGATGGGGTTTGTCAGGGTGGTGTCCATGGAGACAGACAGATGTGCGAATGACCAGAGCTCGCCAATGGTACCTTCACGCCTGCATATCCCAGAATTCCCTCGTAGCCCAACTCTCCAGGGGCCCCCTTCGGGGAGATAAATGCAGGTGAACAAACACAGTACTATTTGCAGGAAGATGTGATACGAGCAGGCCGCTTAACCGTAACATACCAGTGGGCCCTGCTGTCCCGTCTCGCCCCTCAGGCCGGGGACGCCTCGTACACCCTGGGAAGGCCCACGGATTGTCAGTCAGTCTAACGGCTAATCCAGGCCTGGGGCTGCTCTGTACAGCAGAAGTTTTCCTGTATAATGACTTGCGTATGTAAGCATGCAGCTTACCTTGAATCCAAGAGCTCCCTTCAGCCCTTTCAGACCCTTCATTCCTCTGTCACCCTGAGGAATAGCGACTCATTAACACCAACGACCTGCCACGAGCCGAAGGTCATTACAAACAGTCAGACACTGGGGTACCTGAGCACCGGAAGGGCCCTTCATTCCTTTCTCCCCTTTCATTCCAGGTAAACCCTATGAAACACAACAATGCAGACATCCTTATGATAGGACCGGATGGCCGCGGAGCGCAGGCAGCTCGCAGGACGGCTCCTACCTTAGGACCCGTCTCCCCAATCGGACCGTAGTCGCCTGTGTTCCCGCGGACTCCCTGGGGAGAAGGACAGCACCCTTTATTTAGGAGCTCACAGAGGAATTGGGCCAAGGATCAGCGTTTCAAAATGACCTCCATTTAGGAACCCATTTACAATAAGAGAACATGGTAAACTGCACATGTATTGAGTTAAAAGGATCAATGTCCGGTTTTCAGAAGAGCAGCAGTTACCACAATCTGCTTTCCTTTAAAATGCCACCTTCAGTTCCTGTATCTATTTAAATTCGGTTAAGTAGTGGGAGGCTTCATCACAAGCAAATGTGTCCTCACACTGAGACATTTTAATAATCAGATGTTTGTAGCATGTGATGCTATGCCTCCTTTAGCTTTGTCAAATTTTTTGGCGCTGTGTAGGGGTTGCTGATGGTGTGGCTGACACTGGCTGTTTATATGTTTATTTACATTCTCTAACTATTTGCTGCATTCCACCCCCCCCAGGACTTACATGCTAATTTGGGTCCCTTTGTCCCACCCACTGGTTAGACAGCTCTAGCAGGGCATTAGAATGACCCGTAAACATCATGCTGATCTGCGCCGTCTGTCCATCTGGGCCTCAAACCAACAAGTAAACCGCTTTAAATGTACAAATGGAAATAGCTGGGAGGATGGGGCTGTAACCTAAAATCTCTGTACATCAGCAAAACACAGAATGTGTATATATCGTTTTTTTAATGATACTTAAACATGCATCTGTTGTCCATAACCACTGGCTCCTTCCCCTGGACACCCCCTGGAGGCGTGACACACACACACACACATTTGCATCCTATCTTAGTAAGGATCGTCCATTCATCTCTATGGGAAAGACCCTAATGCCAATCACAACACCCTTAATCCCAACCCAGCCCTAACCTTAACCATAAGTAACCCAAATGCAAGACTTCTGGCATTTTTACATTTTTGATTGCAGTCACAGATTTTTAGAAAATTTAGGTTTTCCAAATGGGGACCTGAGAAAATGTCCCCAAAAGTAAGGAAGTTTCAGATTTTACCACACTCTGGGGGCATTTTGGCACCCAAATGTGATCTATGCAAACCCACACACACACGCACACACACAGGTACACACATAATGTTACTGCGGCATGGGATGACTGACCTGTGTGTGTGAGTGTATTTCTTATTATTACATTGTGGGGACCAGCATTATTACATTGTGTGATAAAAACCTGTAACTTTTTTACCTTGTGGAGACACACAAGGGTCCCCACAAGGATAACTTCAGTTTTATAAAAATCTGTGAATGCAATCAAAAGAGTAAAAATGCCTAAAGTCTTGTATTTCCTTCGGTTACTTATGGTTAAGGTTAAGGCTGGGTGTGGGTTAGGGGTGTCATAGTTGGAATTAGGGGTTTTCCCCATAGAAATTAATCGAGTCTCCACAATGGTCGGAATATATGAACTGTATGTGTGTGTATTTGTTATCATATATATGATCTGTGCGTGTGCGTGTGTGAGTGTGTGCGTGTGTGCACGCACGTGGCCCATCAGCACAATCCACCCCAGCTCATTATCCAGCTGCAGTGAGCTGACTGGCTTTGGTAAGGTGAAGCCCTCGATGTGGGCGTAACACACCCAGCAACTTCTAGAGGCCCCTGTAGCCTGGAGTGAGGAGCTAGTCACTCTCAGTGAGGGGGCAGGAACATCTGCCCGTCTCCTGGCGGAGAGCAGAAACTCGGCCGTTTCCACTCCACAGAACCTTCTGCATCCTGACTCAGGAAGCAAAATCCCCCAAGCCCTGGAAACCTTGCTTTCTACTTGAGTCAGCATGAAGATAAGGGCGTCCCACCAGAGCACATGGACCTTCAGCGCTAATCTGTACGCACCCTGAGAATCACCGAGTCTGACGGTACCGGTGGAACAAAGGCACCGGATCCATGTTGACGGTCTATTTTGTGTCTAAGCAACCAGCTGCGGATTTTCCAGCATCCCGACGTGGGCTCCTCATTAAAATGCCAAATTTCCCACAAAAAAAAGATCTGCTTTAATAAATTAAGGTCAAGTAGTGGAAAGAATCAGTCAGGGAATATCAGAAATGAGAGTGAATCGTTTATCCCGCTTCTGAGTACGTTTATAAATCCCGTCCCCCTGCCATCGTCTCAGATCGCCGACTCTCAGATGTACACACGCATCTACGTCACGAAGCCTCTTTCCTTTGTATAATCTGTCATCTATATTTATCACGTCCACGGAGGCGCAGTGGCTTTTCGGCCGAGCAGTGTGCCACGTCTCCGTAAGGTAGCAGAGGATTTAGCTGAAATCCCAATGAAGCTAGAAACAGACATCTCCAAAGTCAACGGTCTGTTGGCAGCCTATCGCTGTTCCAGAAATAAGTATTGTAAGCTCCACGTCATGTCCTGTCCAGTCCTCCCCCCAGCCGGACCCCCGCCCACACATCTGGCTGTCTTTGCCCTGCTGCCAGCGTTCAGGGTTGAGTAAGAAGGCCCCCGTCATACACAGAGGCACCACAGGGGGCGCCCTAATGATGCATGACATCCTCCGTTCTGCTAGATGTCCACGTGGGGTTTGATCGCCGCTGGCCAAGTGGCCCTCTGGTGTGTACCAGCACCGGGGAGCCCACCTCCGGCGTGCTTTCCATCCTACCATCGCTGAGCTATGAAACTCTTACCATTTTCCACAACTCAGGGCTATCTTAAGAGGAGGGCTTTCCGATTCCATTTGCTTTTAGGTTTCGCTCGTTATACTTGTAATTAAGCGTGGCATTTTCCAGCGTTTCCCTCACAGTAACAATCAAACGCCACGGCAGAGGGAGATGAAGTGGCATATGGCACCAGTTACCCTACACCAGCTCACTGCTGGTCAACACAAGTAGTTCTTACCCAGTTTCCCACTCTCCCTGGCTCTCCTTGTTTGCCTGGGAGACCTCTGTGACCCTGCAGATAAATACAAGCTGAGTTTATTCAGGAAATCGGTTGGCTCTGCCTTGTAAAAAGTGAATCACATGGGATTGGCGCTTGGAAATCTGGGACAGATGTGACTGGCCATGCAAAGTTTTGAATAGATAGGATTGGGTGACTCACCTTTGGCCCTGGGGATCCTTGCACCCCCGGCTGGCCATGAATGCACTTGCAGGGGGCGCGCCCCCCAGTCAGACCAATCTCGGCATGGCCCCCACACTGTAGTCCAGAGAGAGAAAGTGTTTAGGATTGAAATCTGACCTACTGCTGAAAATCCCTCACTGCACATGACAGACTACTCACAACATTGGAGAGCTCACAACAACCCTCAGCATATGCCTGGTCTGGATCACAGGAGAGCGCCATCTGCTGGAGGTCCACCTGCCAGGCACATGGGCCTTAATATGTACTCATCTCTTGTAAGCAGTGATGAATGTCATGCAGGGTGGGATTTACAATGTGCTGTCAATCAAAAGCTGATTACTCCAAATGGGAACCAACGAATAAATAAAGCGGGATGAACTTGTCATTCGATACAAACAAAATGTAATGAAACACTAGACCATTGTTCAACGGTATTAACTTGTTGCTAATGATGCTTTTCCATTTGCAGATTTCAGGAGCCGATAGTAAACTTGTCTGAGCCCATTGATGGTGGGTGCACCCAAAGACCAGTGGCAATGGCGCTGGACTCACCGGGCCGGAGCGGTCGCTGGCGGCCCGCTTGACAATGGAGGTGAAGCCGGTGCGAATGGCTGGCCGGTGCCCGTGGATGGGCACGGTGCTGACCTCACGGCAGTCAATGAGCAGCCGCACGCGCTCACCCTTCACGCTCAGCGCCAGCTTGTGCCACTGGCCATCCAGAAGCGCCTCCACGTTCCGGAAGGTGCGCAGCGACCGGGTGCCGCCAGGACCCGCGTAGAAGAAGTCCAGTGAGCCGCTGTCGCCGGGGAAACGGACACCCACCTGCTCCCGGCCATCGGGGGCGCTGACCTGCCACAGGTCCCAGCTGTTCCTCATGCTCTCATTGGCCACCTTGAAGGTGGCGATGATGGAGTAGTCGGGGGGCAGGCCCTCAGGGTAGACCTCACTGAACACAATGGACATTTCACTTAGGTGTCCGACCACTGGCAGGGGCGGGGCCACAGGGCCACTGGCCCAGCCTGAAAGCTGATTGGCCCTCGCAGTGCCCCTCCCCTGTCACTCACCACTTCAAAACAAGGTTGGGCCCATTATATGATTTATAGCCTGTCCAATGTCCCGGGCCTTAAAATCACAGAATCAACCCCGGGATGTGGGCAAATAAACTTAACCGTCCATTGAAATGTTCTGATTAATGCCGGGACATTAAACAGAAACCGGAGAAGGCATTCCTCACTTTAAAACTGCCTTGAACCAGGTCTCAGATGATATTTTGATGCCTTAATGTGTAATAAACACATTTAAATTCTTCTACATGTCCCACCTCAGTGGAACATATTAATATATGAATGTTCAGTGCCAGTAGTGGGCATTTGACAATCCTTTTAGATCACAGCAAGTCTCTCTTACTTTATAAACAATTTCAATAAAATGACACTAATCTCCATATCTACACACTGGTTCCTCACAGGTCTCCTCCTGATTTTAATTAAAATAAAGACTGAAAATATTGCAGATGACAGGGAACATTCCCGATGTTGTTTAAAATTAATGTGACTATTTCTAATGCAAAGTCATTATTTTTACACTTGAATCATTTAATAATGAATTATAATTTTTAAATAGAGCTGAGACTTCACATGGGCATGTTCTTACACTCGTATGGCTGCCAGCTTTTCAGAAATCAATAGCATCGGTACCTGTAGGTCTAACAGGAAGTGCATTTATGCGTAAAAGACCAGCAGGAGGCGATAAAGAGCCAGCAGCTGCTTTCATCCAGAAGCCTCCCTGACCGCGTACCTCGTCGTCTTCCTCAGCTGAACGGAGGGGTTGATGCGGTAAGCCACAGCCTGGGGCTCAGACCCATCCACGGTCCTGACTCCATCGGACTCAGACAACCGGAACTCTTCCAGGAGGTCAAAAGCTCAACAGAAACAGAAACATCGGTTGGTGTCTGGTTAGCAGATGGATACGGCATCAGCCAGAGAAGGTAGGACGTGGTGGGCAGTCGGCACAGTCAGAGGTCTTCTGTTGGAAGGTGAGGCGGTGATCCAGCCAAGCATCTGCACACAGCAGCGGCCTGGCGTGGCCCTTCTGTCATCAGCAGAAGTTGGATGGCTGGAACGTAATGTGGCTCAAAACCCAGTGGCAACAGGTGACCTATGTGCGCTCTGCACTGACTCAACACTGTCACCTAGTGGCCAGACAGGGGCTTTTCCAGCCCGGCTACTTCTGGAAACTGGACTTCCAGGTCTGCCACAAGACCACTGAGATGAATTTGATTGCCAGGTTCTTCCAATGACACCCAGAGGGATTGTGTGTCTTTATCAGCGGTGAGCTGGTCTCAGAACTGGGCTACATACCCATTCGGTGAGGCCCAGTGACACGCAGCTGCATAGACCATAGTTTCTGAGTGACATCACATGATTAATCATCCTTGTCTCACCCTCTGTTCTAGGGCCTCCGTCAGACTGGACTCATACCAGAGTTTGCTTTTGCTGTTTACAAATAAACATGGTGTGTGGTGGAGGCTTACAGAAAGAACACGGTCTCCAAAAACATAAGTCTCTGGAAGATTAGCAAAATGATTCACAGCAGAAAACCTTTTAAAAGCCGTTTTCCTGTCATCAGCATATAGGCCTTAGAATGGTAGGATTTACGGTTTTGAGGGACATGGGTGTTGCTATGCGGCCACAGGTTACAGCGACATTTCACAATCCAAAGGGGACTTTAGGGAGTATCGCGGACGCCTATACAGAAGTGCACTATTTTATATAGTTTTTATTTTACACTCAGTACTTACTTGGTAGGTCTTGGCATTTGGTGACTCCACAGAAAGCAACGAAAATGAAGCAAATCAGTACCATATTTAAAGCAGGATCTTCGTTTTCGATGATACTCTAGGATTAAACTGACCTGCGAAATGCGTAAAAATATTCACAACTTATCAAACGCATAAAACCGGACATTCATGAACAATACTGATGGGAGATAAATAATTTCCTATAATTTAGCGGGACTTAAAATATCAGAGTACTAACATTCAGAAAACATTTTCTCCCTATCAAATACTCCAGCGAAATAATTTCTACCTTTGTAACAATTAGTGTCGTAACAAATTACTTTCTATTCATTCAAATGAGTATAATCGCTTCAAATTAAATATGTGAATAAATTGTGCTCTAGTAGTATCTAGGACCATGGCGTTAAGAATAGGTGCTTTGGATATGATTTAGGAAAACATTACTCAAATTTACATTTAAATGTGAATTTATATATATTGGTTGAAAAAATCCGCCCAGGTTTTCGTTATGCACAGTTTACTGGTGTAATTACCCCCTATGCCTATCACCCAAGTACATTCTCTGAAATCTTGCTATTTTTTGGATACATCGACTTCAGATAAATGCAGAAAATGTCCCGTCACGTAATTATGGATATCCCTTCGACGCAGGTCTAAACGTGCAACAAATGATGTGCAATAAAACTGCGCACGCGTGACATAAATATTTCCATCTGTGAATAAAACGCGAAGTGTGTGGTGTTTATTACGGCGGACGATGCACTTACATAGCCCCGGAGCGTACAGCGGTCCTCTCCTCTGCTGCCTGTATACGGCCAACTTTAAAGGCCGGACTTTGACATGAGCCGCAGTCCCGCTGCTCGGCTGGCCCCCGGCGCTCCGCTCCCCCTGCGGTCCAGGCGGGATCCGGCTTCTCCTATAGGTCAGGGGCCATCGGCGGCAGATCCTCACTGGACAGTCAGACCCGGGATTCCACAGGGAGGAGGACCAGCGTTCAGCGCAGTCTGACATCTACGATGCCCTTTAAAGCCTTATGACAATGCGTATAGGATAGGTCTCCAAGACGAAATAATTTTAATTAACCCCATATACACCATTACCATTGCGTTCATTTGAAGAATAATTTAGAACCACTATTTTGTTGCATTTATGTTTAACTGCAGCTAGGGTTGCCACCCGTCCTTTAAAATACGGAATCGTCCCGTATTTGAGAATGAAATTGCGCGTCCCACCTGGCTCACCTGGCACATAGTGGTTCTGGCGTCCTTTATTTTTCTGCATGAAATGTGGCAACCCTAACTGCAGCCCAAATTTTAAACAAATTTTGCATGCATGCTGTGATACATAAAGCAAAGTACGCCAGCAAAGTGAGATATAATGATGTCTTACTGGGTCAGTTCTGCACTTAGAGAGATTAAAACGTATTGTATTAACTAAAAGCGGAATGCAGGCTTTCGGACGGCAGACGCATTTAGTGTCGGAAAGGTGCGGTATGTCGCAAGTTGGTCTCACATACTTCAAAAACAAGGACTTATTTGAAGGGGTACGTTCGTTTTCCACGGCAGTGAAACCCCAAACGAACTTATGAGCCAATATAGCGTGTTCTGAAGCGAAAACTGCAATGCTTTCCCTCTTTCCCTTTATTTCAGGTAATGGCTTTGCAAGTGTCACTGCAAAAACAATATTTACAGGACTAAAAATCTCCCACTTTTATCTTAAAATCATGTAAGGGGGAAACATGGTAGCCAAAGAAACGCAAATTGTTGTTTCGATAATTATTATTATTTTAGTATTTATGTTTGTAACAGAAAAACACACCAGCACAGTATTCAAGCATACAGTGTGATCAGAATCTTACTATTCTGGGCAGTCATGCGCCTTACACTAAGGAACTGTGCGTGTTGTACTTTTTGTAGGCCCTTTGCACACATACATAAGTCTGCTTTTAACTGTAATGAATTAGCTAATTTGGGAACCCATCCATTCTCCTTGTGATAGATCCCGCACGGCTACTGATTGCCAACGTATAATTTATTTTGCAGCGTTTTGTTCCATTTTGCAACAGTGCTAAGCAAAAGCAGGAATAAGATCCGTCTTAAGACGTTGCGTACGGTCAGTTACCCCAGATCGCAAATTTCGAAGCCATCGGTGAAATACAGATAAAGGCGTGACTACAATTTGACATTGCCAATGAACTTACCACCTGAAAGTGGATATCATGAACAAACCGGTGACAGACCCAATGTTCACCAACAGGGGGAGACATACATACATTACAATGTGTCTGTGCCAAGTGTACAAGTACATTTGGGGAATTTGCTTTTTATGACCAATCTATTATCAATTTATTGTTTTAATAACCAGTTTGCATTTTTCAAAAGGCACAACAAATATCTAGCTATTGAGTGAGAGGAATTGGGGATGTTACTTTATATTTACTGTGAACTAGCAAAGGACAGCAAGGATTTCTCTGCCACTACTGGCTGTTAAAATGATCTCAGGCAACACCAGGTGAAACAGAAAAGAGGGTCAGTCAAAAGCTCACCTAACCCTAACCAGACCCCCTTTAACGCCAGAGAACGTGCGCACTTAAAAAGTACACAAATGAACCCCCCATCTTGAAAGTCAGGTTTCTCAGAAGGACCCTGCAAGGACTGAAGCTCTGTGGTTTATTTCCAGAGGTGGGTCAGCTCAACATGGTGAAAAGCAAAGTTAGACACAAGCCAGAAACAAAGGCCGTGGCAACCAGCAGCATTTGAAGCAATCACATGCTCGCAAGGACTGAGCAACGGCGTTTCTCTGGTGTCTCTGTAAACAGGAAAATGAGGAACCATGAGAGAAGGCTGGAGATGACACCTCCTCCAAGTGGGGAAGCATTTAGGCATCATTAACCCAGGCACGGGGGACAGATTAATTTAATTTTCAGCAAAGTCGTCAGGGAGATGCTGTACAGTTTTGAGGTCTGAGATAGTAAGTGTGATAAAAACCCAAACCCAAAACACTTATGGCACACAGTGAGAAAGCTGGCCATCGGCCGTCATGGGGACAGGAGATGATTTGTCAAACTGGGCTTCTGAAGGTGAAGTTCCGAGGTTTTCTTCAACTTTACGCACATAGACAAAGAAAATGTGACAGCCTCCTCATTCAGGAACACCCAGCTCAATAGCTAGCTACATAAATACGGGGCCAATAAATGCCGTGAAAATTAGAGGAAATAAGGCTCCGTAGACATCAGGGTTATTGAAATCTTTTTAATAACAGCTACATTAACTGATGAAGTCACCGCTAATGGGGAATGTTTAACAACCCAGTTCAGGTAACGTCTTCGCTACACATCGCAAACCACGGCGTCTGTGGGCGTCTGCAGGCATCTGCGCAGTCACATCACCAATCACAACAAAGACAAAAGCCCCCTCTCTCACACTAACATGAATGTTAGTATGAATGAACGTATGATGTACTGCCTCTCTGCCGGAGTAATAATCAGTAATTTTATTATGACGCTTCTATCTATTAAAGGCTGAGTGGTAAAAAGCCCAACACAATCCAAATACCAGTGTAGCATCGAACTACTGATGCATGTTGATTCTTTTTAACAATAGCGATGATGTATTTGATGATATTTCCGGTTATTTGGTTCGGCTGGATATTAGGCCAAAAAAATACAAACAAAATCAATCAAATCCAATCAAACAAAAGGTGGTACACGTCAAACGAAAATGATTGGTGAATGTTTCTATACAACTGATGTGTACCTATTTTTTCATTTTTGGCCCAGATAATGTGACATGATTAGCTACTGGAGAACAGTCTGACCATGGGGGACCCCACACACACCATTACGCTGTTACCTTCATCACACTATTCATCAGTGTCTTTGACCAACATGGTATTATAGAAAATGTGGATACCAGTAACTCAATCAGTTTACTTAAAGGACTAAAAAAAAAAAAATTCTAGAAAAACATTTCTTGCCAGGTGGGGGGGGGTTACATTTGGAGCACACAGACAGGGAGAGAAAAAGTGCAATCTGTTATACCGTGGTAGCTTTCTGCAAGCAAATTTATTACAAAAAAGGGTTACAGTGTTTCTGTCCATCATAGCAAAACGAACAAAACATGGACTTGAGTGCACTTCATTGTCTACGAGCAGGAAGTGGACAGCGGCCGTCCTCACAGAAATGGCGCGTGGCTGTCAGATGACACGAGGCAGCTATGTGGGGGGGGGTGGGGGCCAGCAGACAGCGGCAGCGCGGGCCCACCGTCCCACATTAGCATGAGGCCAAAAGTTAAATAGTGCCAAGCGACAGCTGGACTGTATTGCCCCGCGATGCGGTTTGGTAGTTTGTCGTTGCATGTTAATTAGATATAAATTAGTGCAGCGCTGAGCTGTACTGCACATGCAGGCTAGCGTTCGGTAGGGCTGTACATTCAGCAATGCTTCTCAGCAATAAATACGTGGTTACCATGACGTTAGTGTGGAAAATTGTTAGTTTACAACAGTTATCTGGATGAGTGTTTTTTTTTTTTTTTTTGCGCTAACCATTCCAGGTTTAGCTTCAATAAAATAAAATAATTATAATCTGAAGTAACATTATTCACATGAAATAAAATACAAGACAAATACACAGGGCCATTAGCATTCCAGTCACGCTCAATATTAAACATTCTTCATCCTTAACGATATTTTACAACACGTTAAATAATCGGCGGCGTAGCATAGCATCGTAGCATAGCGTAGCGCCGTGCAGCATGTCTCAAACCGGCCCTTGGCAGGTGCCTTCACTCCAGACTATCTCTTGGAGACCTTGGCCAGTTTGCTAAAGGCAGGTGACCTCTTCTGGGGCGTGGGGATTTTAGAGGGCTTCCCCGCGTGAGGCCGGGCGCCGCCCCGGGGGCTTGGCTGGCCAGAGTCGGTCACGGTCTCAGACATGTCGGAGCAGACGGACTGGATGTCGGAGATGTCGAAGTCGGACGCGTCGCTGCCCCTGCGGCTGCTTCCTCGGCTGCCGGCTTTGCTCCCGGGCCGGCTGGGCGTTCGTCTGTAGTCTGGGGGGGTCAGGGAGAGAGCTGGCAATGTAGCACCCCCATGCAATTAAATATCCAGTTATATTAATGGCTAAGGGGTTTGTGAGTAGCTATAATCTGAAAATATCAAAAGCATGTAGAGCTACATAAAGAGTCACAGTCACAAGCCATTCAGCATCACAGGCCTAGAAATATTACTGTCAAATTGGGTTTTCAGGACCACCAGACCGGAAACCAGAGACGAGAGAGTCAGCACAAACCTATGGATCTGGCTTTGGTCACCGCTGCGGATATCAGCACCCCCTCATCCCCGGAGTGGAATCCCTTTCCCGACAGATAACCAGGCAGACGGAGCTTGCTGCCTTGTATCGGTGTGCTCTGCAAAACGGAAGCAAGTGATTCAAGGTGCGAGCATGGCAGCGGGCAGCGGGGCCGAGATCGCCACGCCGGCTGCTACTAGACATGGAGGTGATGTTTTAACCTGCCACTGAGATCAGATTCTAACCAGACTGAGACTTAGGAAATGACCACAACAGATGACCAGCTATCATTCATTTTGAAAGATGAAATGCGTCTGGAATGTAGCATGTTTGTGAAATGGACAGCAATAGCATTTAAGCCAAACACGTCGCTGATGTACAAATAAAATATGAGCGTTAGCGAACCATCTATTCACATTCACTGGTCTTCCACTAATTCTAAGGGTCAAGATGTCAGCACTGACATTCATTTCGTAAGGAAGGGGAGAGGCACATGCAATGAGGACAAAATGCAAATTAATGGAGGAGTGCGACGCAAACTGAGACACTGACAACCCAGTTCTTATCACGGTCAAAGCGCAGTCAGGGCACAGAGATTCACAGAGTGCCTGCTGCTCTGGGGGTTAGTAATTCCAGGTGCAAAGCCCATTATGCAGCTGAAATCCACCAAACACAGGGCTGTCCTTCACAGAGACATCGACCTGCTGCACACCACGGAATAAACATGGTGCAGCGTAGGTTTGCTGCAGCTCACTGTGGAGCAGAAAATGAGCGGGTGGAAGGACGGATGGATGGATGGATGGACATACAGAAATATGAGGACTCGTTTATTTGACCACTGGGGCGGATTAACTTCCCTGGGGCCCAAGGCTTCCCCAGCAGGTCCCTAGAATGAATGGTTGGAGCCCAAACAAAAGTAAAGAGAAAGAAAAAACAAGTTTGGGAAAATTTGCTGATGGGGGGGGGGGGGGGTTTGTAAGGGCTGATTGGTTGGTCTGATTTCATAAGTTTTACCATTCCATTTTTGCCATAGCAGGGCAGGGGCACAGAATTCACCGGCCCCTAGCCTGCTGCCTGTGCATCAACCCGCACCAGGCAGGAATGTGACATCAGCCGTCTGACTCTGGGCACAGCAGTGCGTCTGTGAACCTTCGGACAGCGGTTTGAGACTTCAGCTGAACAATGCAGGAGTATCTTAGTGCCTGTTTGGTTAGAAAGGTGGTCTAACGGCACCCCCCCCCCCCCCACCAGCACACGTCTTCAATATACCTCTGTAGATGAACCTTGGCTCTCAAAGGAGTCGGAGGATTTAAGGCTGGCTTTGCTGTTTGTCAGCCACGGTTTATCATAATTGCGCGTTAAGTGTTGGGTGGTCTGTGAGGAACAATGGCAAATCAGAACACAAAAGGGTTTCAGGGGAGACATTCCAACTGGAGAGAAGACAACTGGCTGAATTAAAGCAAACGTGGGAAACAGGGAGAAGCAGTAAGAAAAGAGCAAATGGAACAAGACAGTTTATGGACTGGCTGAATGAGGTGAGCAACACGACAGGACTCAGGTCAGCGCAGACATTGCAGAATGAGGGGATGAACTATTCATGGAAAATGATACTATCACGATGAATATTTCTGAATGTTCAAGAAAAGGTAAGTATGAGAATAACAGCCATGTTTCACATCCGAAATACAGAAGAATACCAAGATGGCAACCATTTTTAAGTTAAAAGTAAACATTCAGGACAGGCTGAAGTGATGAACAAGGTCACCCTCTACAGGTGCATACCTGCTACAACATCAGACAATCAGACATTCCAAAGCCTGCACACTGACCATGGAGCTGACTAACTTTACTGTGAAAAGGTGAATTCCATCACACAAAAAAAAATCTCAAATTATTACGTGGTTAGAAAAAAGTGAAGCACCTTATTAAAATGTGTAAACCAGGGGTCTCCAATTCCGGTCCTGGAAAGCTACTCTCCAGTAGGTTTTATATCCTACCTGGCTCCTGATGAGCCACACTTGGTCCTGGTATTTACCTGAGAACAGGTGTGGCTCATCAGAAGTCAGGTAGGATAGATAACCTATTGGAGAGTAGTAAAAGTATCCGTCTTGTTGTAAGTCCTACAGCGAAGCGATCATAGTGTATCTACTGAGGCTGGCTAGTTTCCTTCTTGAGAACATAACAGCTTACAGCCTTTCTCTCACCTTGGAGGTGCTCGTCACCGCTGGCGTCAGCTGGGTCGGGCAGCTCTGGCTGGAGTTTGACCTGTTTGGGGAGCCTGCTCTGGAAGAGGGTCGTGACCTCCGACCCCTGTACCTGAAGCTCGCCATCACCTGTGTGGTGCCCTCAGGAAGGATAAACTTCTCGCGAAGCTCCATGTTGGTTCTTCCTTTGGCTGTTGAACAGTAACACATGCAGGGTGTCAGGGTCCGTCTAGGAGCAGCTCATCCCACCCAGCTACCAACATCACTTGTTACATCTGTGCCTGCTGCCTGCTTTATAAGAAAGCAGACCTGGTCAAGTGAGCCTCAGATCACTGGTCACAGCTGGAGTTTGGGACAGGAAGCCAACAGCACAATGTGAATGAGAAGCATGCATTTTCACATCACCGTATGACAGGACATGGCCCCACATCCGCTTTGCTGGGACACTAAAACACACCATGACTGTGAAGCGATCATACAGCCCCTCAGGCCTACAGTGATGCACCGTGTGATGGTCCCTCAGAGCTCACTGAGGTCTCAATATGACCCCAAGCTGACTGCAGAACCGAGAAATTCTCAGGAGGGAAACAATTATGGAATGACTGGTCTTATAGTTTCCCAAAAAATATTTAATTACTAACATTTAAATTTGTCACACAGGAATTCTTTGGCACCATTTAGCAACTGTGCCTGCAAACACTTTCTAAAGTGGGCATCACATCAAATCCAGTGTGGGTGACTTTTAGTGGTATCCCTAATGTCTGAAGTGATGGGGATGTGCTTTTTTAGCATTACATTCTGTACCTTAAATTTCCCAGCATCCTTCCCCTGCTAGAGGATGTCACCTGTGATGTTTTACTGAATTATGCACTCAATTGTACTACAATAAGCCCAGCTACTACAAAAGACGTGCTGCCAGGCCCAAGCATCACAGGATACACCCCTCTTTCCTATGTTAGACTCTATGATCCTGCTCAGGGAAGTGAATCACGATGAAAAAGGCAGATTCGGAAGCCATGGGCAGGGCTTACAGCTAGTCTGCATTCGATTGGCTGCTGATGGTGGCCCCGAAAGCAAAGCAGGGCTGTGAGTGCAGGTGCAGAGTGAACGGCATGCAAACAGCTCACCAAAGCCACTAAAAAAGCCATGAGGTAAGTGAGCCAATCAGGGAAGCCTACAAGGCAGTATGCCTTTAAGGAAGTATGCCTTTAAGACAGTTCACCTTTAAGGAAGTACGCCTTTAAGGTGAACATACACGCACACACAAACACACAAACACACCCACAGGCACAAGCAGATGCACACATACCACCAGGATGGAGCAAGGAGAGAAAGTGTGAGAGTTGCCAACCTATGGGGCTCTGAGTAATCGAAGAGTTTGACTCCGAGCGTAACATTTTACTCCCGTGGTGATGAACTAGAAGAAATGGTGGCAGGGTTTTGTCACGGAGAGAAGCAGTAGAAATGTTTAGCAGGAAAAAAGGAAAAAACACAAAAAGAAAATACAGGAGAGAGAGAGAGAAACTTAATAGACACAAGACTGCAAAGCTTACACATTCAGCCAACTGCAGGGCATGGAGATAAGCCCAACCCGCTAAACACAAACACACACAGTCGCACAGTACATGCGTTGCTTTAACACGCTATGAGCCTTACACGCCTGGCAACACACCAACATGTCAGAGGATGCTCTCCATGTTCCGCCAAACCCCCACCCCCACCACTAGGTCCTCACACCCGTCCCCGCCCCCCCTCTGTGTTTTACCTCTGCAAGGGTCATTCTTCACCAGAAACTCATCCAGGGCCATCCAGCCACCGCCGACACGCACCATCACCGTGCTGCGCAGGATCCGCACAAGTCGCAGCTGCTGCGAGTCTCCAAACTGGGGGGTTGGGGAGGGGGGGGGGCACAGGTAAGAGCAGGTAGGACGTGCCATCTGGCACAATCACTGTGCAAGAGCCAATCGTGCAACGTGAGACAACTGGATTACGAAGGGAATCAGAGAGGTGCGCTAATTTAAAGAAGCACAAATTGTTCCAGTTCCAATATATCCCAAAAGATTTTTTTATTATCAATAATTTTGAAAAGCATTGTCATCTTGTGTGAAATTTATCTTGCAGTGATAAATCAATCAGGATTAAAATGGAGAAAAAACTCAGATTTAATTTCCTAAATTGCTGGGCCAGTTTCTCTCTCATGCTGCACAGTTCTGGCCATTGGCTGGTGACAGGCAGAGACACATAACATCACATTCCCAGGGACACAAATGGAGGCTCAATCCAACTGGAAGGAACTCCTCAGAATGGTTTGAATGCAGCCTAAATGCTGAGTAAGCAGACCAGTGACACCTGCTCTCTCCTTACTGGGTCGACCTTAAGCTCATATCTTAAGCTACACTGGAAAAACAACATACATCTAAGGCCATCTAAACAACTAAATAGATGTTCCTCATATGACATGAGGTGACATGAGGTCTGTTTAACTGAACTGTGTGTATATCAGAGTTTGCATACAGTCGCCCCTCCAGATATGCAAATGTTTTTTTGGATGTTGGGTGAGACGAAAATGTATAAATAATACCAAAAATGATTTGAATCACAATCTATCATATAGCCAAAAAACTAATTTTGGTAAAAAAAGTAATTAAATAATAATAGAAAATAAAATAATAATAATAATAATAAAAGAGAAGAGAGGGATTTACACATCTTGAGTTGGGCTCATATACATCTGAACCAGCTTCATTGATGTGTTAGCTGACACTGTGATTGTGGAATCTTACGCTTCAACATTTCAGTGCAATTAATTTTGCATTATTAATAATTGTCCCAAGTATTAATCTCAAATCTTCACATTCGAGGGTATCTTCCGTCCTTAATCCTTGTGAATGTGAAGGGGCGACTGCATATAGATTTTTCCTTTGGCCACTAGGGGGTGGAATATCTCCACAGGCACCCCAGTCCAATGTAAAATTATTTGGCCATTCTGAATGCTGGCATGTTACTGGTTAAGAGTTTGTACAGCACAGGGTGGTTTCGCTCAGTGGCCAAATTCAGCAACACACTCTGCTGGTAAGTCAGCCAGTTGGATGTGGCCGTGGAGAGTAATCTCACACATCACACAACAGTTATGGACTCATGCTTTCTGCCTTAAAAAAAAACAATGAAAAAAAAGTATCCTGCAGGTCGACAACAAGAACAAGGCTGCACTCTATCACTACCAACCACCATATTCAAAACTGATGCATCTAAACTCCAATGGGAAATGAAGAAACAAAATGGGGGGGATGGCTCCTATGGACTCATTAACCAATCACAGAGTCACACGCAACACCACCACATCTCAATGACCTTCTACTGGACATCTGTCATTAAAACAACCTCTTTCTGGGTTTTCCCCACACTTCTCTTACATATGAGTCAAGTAATGATTAAATGTCATTGGTGAATTTGGTGATCAGATAAAAGGAGATGTTTTCGGGAGAATGATCTGGAAGGAGAGTCACAACAAAGGCTGAAGAATGACCATTTACCAGTATACAGCTTTCCAAAACGGCAACGTGTAGTTGTGGGGATACATTGTGACTGTCCCTGTTTGTTATACTCTCATCGGCGATTAAGGGCTCATGTAAGCAGTGTACGAGACCAAACTGTTAAAAGAATTGTTTCAGCACTTAACAAGAGTTTCAGAGTGGCTCACATCACACAAAAAACACAACACAGGTAACAAAATTCAATGTTCATCAAAACCCCATAAACTCCTAAGAGTGTTCAGTAGAGCAGAGCTTCAGAAAGCAGATGGTCCATGACCGTACGGGTTATGAAGCCTGGATGTCAGCATACACTGGGGTCAATACCAATTAATTTAATCGAAAACAAAGAAGCAGAAGTAAGAGAATAGGAAATAAAAGCAAAAAAAAAAATTCTCAGTTAAGCTGTGAAAGAAAAAACACAGGTGTGCCTGCAGGACTGAAGACACCAGCAGTGATCGGTGCAGTTGACCACCATAAGCATGGAGAAGAGAGCACATAGAGACAGTGATGGCCACAAAGGTACAGCCCTAAACCCCGGGGGAGGACTAGAAAATTAAGTGGAAAATGGGAACCCAGGACCATTCATTATTCATCATCGCTGAGCGGGGCCATAGGAGGACATTCAGTAAATCACATAAAGTAGCACTAAGAGTATCATTCACCAATTATCATCATGATGGCAGTGTTAAGGAGATAACGCTCACTCTTCCCACCCATTTCCCTGACTGTCCTCAGAAGGTGAGAACTAACACCCTCATATTGTGCTAAACACCACATTTGTCACAGCGAGTGAAAGCACCCGAAAGCTTATAGGGAAATACTCTGTGCCATGCTCCCAAATCCACGCCTCACTCTGCCCTTCTCATATCGACTGATGCCGACCCAGATGAGGTGGAGCTGCCACAGTATATTTGTCAAGGTGTATCCATGACAACAGCTCCCATTGTGGGCGCCGACCACCTATTGTGCAGACAGGACAAATGGCACAGGACACACCCCTGCCCCACCCACTCCTGCACCTGCATTCAGCTTTTCCCACGCTCAGGCCGGCCAGATGAGACCGACAGGCACTATGCCTGCCTATAGGGCCTGGAGAAGGGAGCCAATCGGGCGAGGAGCAGGGAGCTTACCAGGCCAGGAGAAGGGAGCCTACCAGGCCAGGAGAAGGGAGCCTACCAGGCCAGGAGAAGGGAGCCTACCAGGCCACGAGAAGGGAGCCTACCAGGCCATGAGAAGGGAGCCTGCTGGCCCAGGCGAAGGGAGCCCATTGGGTAGGGAGCAGGGAGCCTACCGGCCCGGCAGCAGGGAGCCTACTGGCCTGGGAGAAGGGAGCTTACCAGGCCATGAGAAGGGAGCCTACCGCGCCAGGAGCAGGGAGTCTACCAGGCCAGGAGAAGGGAGCCTACCGGGCCATGAGAAGGGAGCCTACCAGGCCGGGAGTGGGGAGCCTGTTGAGTCTAATCACAGTAAGTCCACTGACTTCTATATTCAAAATGGCTCATGGACAAGCGTGACAAGCTTCAGATGTTAATAGACAAGAAAAAGAAATATAACAGAAAATGTGACAAAATTAAGCCCAGTATTGCATTACAGACAAAAAGATGGGGCTATACCTGATTTCCAAGGTAGAACTGCAGACAACAGGGGCAATAAAAAAGAAAAAAATCCATTAGTTTTCCGGACAGCATACTTAGGAACACTTGCACTTGTGGTATAAGGTCTTATCCGCAAGATTAAAACATTCACTGAGGCAAGAGATACTCCGCTCCAAATGAAAGCTATCCACAAGATTCACACTACCCGCAACCATGCTATCGGCATGCTAACATGCTATGCTAAGTAGATTTAGCACCCTCACCATCCGAGAAGCCATGTGTCCTTACAGCACATAGAAGATATATGAGGTCATGCTGCTTGGCAAGAGAATGGGGGGCCACAGAGGTCCACCTCGGGATACATTTAACAGAGAGGGGTGTGGGGAAAGCGGCCAAGTTTCCACTACTTGAGTTGCCGTCCCTTTTCCTCCCTAGACCCCTCTCTTCATCTTCGGGCCCGAACATGAGTGCCCCCCCCCCCCCCACCTATATTTCTGCAGGCTACATTCTTTAGATGTTGAGTCAGTGGTCTCAAGAATCACCCGGCACAGAGACGCCGGGGGCACCTTGGAGAAACGGGCCCCGGGAGTGGACTCATCTTCCTGAAAGCACTACATGTTCCCAGAAGGTGCTTCTCCCCCCAACACAGTCAACTGAGACACATTTCAACTAAACACCTTTGTGACAGACAAGGCCACCAGTCCCACTTTGGTATCTTACCCGATACTTGTTGGCACCGATTTGTTCCACTTGGAATCGTTTCGGACATTTACATTTAGCGACTTGCCGTGTCACCTAGGGGGAACAAAATATGGAAATCAAGTAGGAAATCTTTTTCCAAGTCGAGATTTTTTTCTGAGCCCAGCCAAGCTAATCACCTCATCTTCGATTTTGTCAGCATCGGTGAGCGGTTTGTACGCGTCCTTGTTTGGGTGGAGGGCTGCCACAAACTCGTAGTAGTCGATGTAGCCATCACCGTCGCGGTCAAAAATGTCCGCTACGGCACTCATTTCCAGTCGACTGGTCGGGAACTCTGGGGGTGAGGATAACAGAACCACAGTGGTCAGTCTTGGATTTCTGAGAACCACTGGTATTTATGGTTTCTGTCCAGCACTGGAAAACTTACTAGAGGAGAGGATGCCTTCAATGAATTCCTGCCTGGTGACCTTGCCATCCTGGTCCTTGTCGATGCGACGGAAGAAGTCCATGACGCGGGACTTCTTGTGGTTCATCCACCTCATGTAGCGTTTCCGCCATATGTCAAAGTCGAAGTTGGCAAACTCCTTCAGCTAGAAACACAACCAGGAGTAGTGTTATATTTCAGCAGTTCACCAAAACCCCTAGTGTCAACAACATGTTTTTGCTTTTTCATGCCCTGCAAACCACAATCCCGCTCTCAGTTTAGTCAGTGAACACTATGCTTCATTTCCCTGTCTAATGTGTATCCCTGTGCCCTGCAGGTCATATGATGCTGTGCAAAAGAGGTGGTTAGCATCCACTCAGGTGCTGAATCATCAGCTAATAAACACCAGCTCCTCCATGGGTTTGACTGCAAATTATGATCTACCACTGCAGTCATGGCAGAATAATGACATAACCCAGACTGAAAAAATGCGCATAGGAAAGACTAAAACAATATCAACAGTGCACAGGTCTCACTTTACACAAGCCCCTGAAAAAAGCTTCATTAAGGGCTCTGAGAAGACTAGCGGACCATTGCATCACTTGTGGATGTAACACACACCTCCTCCAGCCTGTCCAAGGCATCGTTGAGCTTCCGCCGTCGGTCCAGCGCCAACAGCCACACTTGTTGCCATTTGCTGACCAGGAGATTAACTCTGGGATTCTTAGTCTCGATTTGGGTCTGAGAAGCTGATGGATACATCCCTTGGGTGGGAGAACGCTTTCCTGAGAGAAAGGGAAAAGAGGAAAAGAGCCATTGGCAATTGAAAGGTCCCGGTCTATACATACAATGCTATGGTATGACGACGACGCCTGGCGGCTGCTCAGCATCCGCATCCAGCCAGCTGCAGACTCACTTCCAGCGCGACCTTTATCCAGGACAGGGATTTGGGACTGGACTGGCGTTTCTGCCTTCCTCTTATGTGTCTTCGTAATTTTGTCCACATCTGGCTGCTTCCGAGTCATTTCCTCCATAAACGTCTAACAGACAGAGAACAGGGACATTTTTAGACAAAACAGACTACGTAAGGTCTCAGTAGTACCATTTCAATAATTTGATTTAGCTCTTTCTGGATCTACAGTCCAAATATTGAATGTACATGTAGGGAAAATGACTGTAACCAGACTAAATGTGAAAATGAGGGCATTCTGTGCAATGAGGACACAAGTGTCCAAAATATACTCGTCTTAATCTCTGGT
The DNA here is from genome assembly GCA_026780765.1 of Petrocephalus schoutedeni. NCBI lineage: Eukaryota > Metazoa > Chordata > Actinopteri > Osteoglossiformes > Mormyridae > Petrocephalus > Petrocephalus schoutedeni. Next base: position 1,007,779 of record JAODKL010000062.1, read on the forward strand.
GCAACAAGCAAATTTCTGGAGTGTTCTTGACAAAAAGCAGACTCACCTGATGCTCTGCAATGAGTGACTTGACCTCCTCGATCTCCTGAGGGAGAGGCTCCTTGTCCTTCTCACTGAGTGTGGTCTCAGCAAACTGCAGCCATCCCAGAAGCTTCTCCAGGAGCTCCTGGGTGGCGAGCAGCTCACTGAGGGCGCTTCCCAACCTCTGCTGGTGCTGCCGAGCCCAGGCCTGGACCTGGTGGCCCACGAAAAACCAGAAGAGGAGAGTAACTCTCATACATGCCAACTTCCAAAGACACTCACGGCTTATTCCTATCAATCTCAGAAAAGTCTAACTTTTACTAAACATCGGGGAGTTCATTGTTCATGTGGTCCTCTTGAAATAAACATACCCAGACAAACACAATAGCGACTCTCATTCAGTGATGGATGATGGGGTTGTAACTCCCCACCCCAAATTTTGCACTGATGCTGACGCCCCTCAGGGTGATCACATGCTGTTACTGACCTCCTCGAATCGTGCTTTAATGATGGTGTTCCAGTGTTTGATGGTGGTAATGGAGTCTGGGTGGCAGATGGTCAGGATGGCTTCCCCCATGCCCGTTGCTTTGGTTAGAGCCACTCGCTTCTCCTCCAGCTTCTTCATGAACTCCTGTAGCATAACAAGATGTGTTTCCCATTAATCATTGGCAATATCTATGGTCAAGGAACCTCAAGTTAAACTGGCTAAGGCGCCATTCCTTGAGCAAATCCATGTCGAATTATTTTTAAATGAATAATTTCTGTGAGTGGAGCAGAGAATTTAGATTCAAACATGAGATCATTCTCACAGAACACTTAATATCATAGGAACAGCCTAAACTTGGTCAAAGAACAGTGAAGAAAAGCCAGTTTGAAAAATCCTTGTATGGCTGTATAGTCAACAAAATCATTCGTTTTTTTTTTTTATCTGTTGATCTAAAAATATACATGCTTGAAAACAATACCAAAAATCTCACTTGAACTTAAGATATATCCATTGGGAGAAGTTTGTTCAATGACAAAAAGGCCAACGTAACACTCATCACATTCACCCCTTCCTACCCGGTTCTACCAGTATAAATCATGTCAACTTTTTGGTTTACCACTGTACCTGTAACCAGCAACCCTGAGAGAGCATCTGGGTTATAGATGGCCTTACAGTCCCTGTATGACACTATAATGGCCTTTACTGGCCACTGCCTTTACACAGTGGAACTCAACTGCCGGGCACTTGCCTTGTGCTGCTCGATGAGCAAAAGGAGGGCTTCCTGGTCGTCAGGAAGGGTGCCGTGGAAACGCAGACTCTGCTCCGCCTCAGCCAGCCACTCCAGGAGGATGTGGACCGTAGAGTGGAACTCCTCCGCCTGAAGGGTGACATGAACACCATGGGACACAAGGGTCAAGCAGAGGTCACAGAGAGGTCAGAATTAGAAATACTGAATGGAGCACTTCTGCCTAGGGGGATGACACCATGGAATAAAGATGTCATGAGATCATACAGGGGTCGTGAAGAATCTATCAGACATGCATCTGGTCTGTCACTACACGCATACCCCGTAGTGATGCCTGAGGCATTTATCAATCAGGGCTAAACAAGGGGACTAAAACGTGAGGAACAGCTGCATGCTGTGGCCAACCCGGGGAGTAGAAGGCCATGGTAGGGCACGCACCTGGCACAGCGCCTGCTCCAGTCGTGTCTGCTTAGACACGGATAGTGCGCAGACCGTCTCCCAGCGGGTGCTCAGCTCCTGCATCTGCACTTTGACCCATGAGGAGTCGTCACGGCTGCCCTCAACGAGCTCGCGGGCGGAACGCTTCAGGGCCTGCACACTGCCCGTGCGCTTGCCCAGCTCCTTCTGGAACACCTGCTCCGGGGGAGGGGGGGACATGGCTAGTTGAAAAGCCAGCGTGTGACTCAATAGAATATGACCCCTGCGAGGAATGGAGATACTGGCAGCGTAATGACAAACGTTTATACTATACGAACGTACAAGACAAATAAAAGTGAGTCTGTCTGACACAAACCAAGAGATGAGTGGACAGACCATCATTTCAGCCGGTGTGGCTGAGCCTGACCCCAGTGCCCGGGAACTGAGCTCAGAGTTATAATCTATTCCTGAACAGTTACTCAGAAATTCTATCATTGTGCCATTAGCGTCATGACCATCCGCAGCCATAATTCTGACAAACACACTTGGAAGACAAAGAACAATGCACCATCTGTAACTTTATTAAACCTTCGGCTGGGAGAGGTTAAAAATACTGATGTAAACAGCAAGGCCGTGTTCTGAGCATTACTCAGTACGATGCTGTCACGCGGCACTGCCGGGCCTGGACAGCACTCTTGTTTTCCTCAGCGGAAAGGCTCAGTTGCACCATTAATTACTGGCGTGTCGCTCCTAATCCAAGCTGCTGTCAAGACATGAAGCACGTAGGAAATGCGCTAAATTGTATCCGCCAACTAGCAGCATGGTCGGCTCGTCAAAGCCAGAAGGGGGCGGGGCCAACCATCGGGGTGACTGACCTTGTGGCTGTCGATGAGGTTCAGGACGAGGTCAATGTCTCCATGAACGGGCTGGTCTTCCGCCAACTGGGGCTCCACTTTGTAGAGCCAGTCAATCAGGGCCTGGAGGGCGTCAGTGAACTGGCCAGAGAAGAGCAAGGCCTCCTCAAGCTTGTTCTGCCTGCAAGAAGATTCAGAAATGTAGGTTAATGCTGTTCCTCGTGCGATCTGGACTCAGCACCATTGGCAGGTAGTGTTTACCACCAGACTTCTGGTGGATCCATTAGTAGTCCAGGTAACCCGATGTCCTTAAGACAGGTGCCGAGTTAGTTTCGTAGATGAACCATAGTTAAAATGAGAAGGTGCCCCAGCGTGACATTCGATCCCCCAGGCCGTACCTCTCCACGGACTTCCCGCACACCGTGTCCCACTTGTCCCTCAGCTCGCTCAGCATGTCGTCCAGCTTCTGCTTGTCATCCTGCAGGGACGTCTTGTCCTTGAGGGCACGGCCCGTGCGCGTTGTGGTGTCATACACGGAGTGCTTGCTCCCCAGAGCTTTCTGGAACTCCTAAGTGCACACGCCCAATCCCCAAAGAAGGGTTAGGGTTAGGGGCCATCCTCAATATACACATTCTACCTTCAAGACGCAGGAGGATCGTTTGAAAGAGGACAGATCGAACAGCTATACCCCCAATGGTGGTCAACATTTGTAAACATTTCCCACAGCTTTCTGCTTACCGACATTTGACTGAAAGCACTGTGGGCAACAATCTCCCAGCTCGTGACCTCTGCCCATTTCATAACCTCATGAACTTGAAGCAACAGCTGTCATTTCAACCATGATTTCACATTTAACTGACGTCATCCTGTCTCTTACGGAACAGAAATATCTTCATTCTGCGTGGCTGTCTGCTTTTTGGCAGTGACATAAGACACTTTAAGATTTTAATGAGAGAGGACAATTAAAGGGGTTTTCCGTTAGAGCAGCTGTGTACAGGTAATCGAAAGAAGGAACCAACCCTGAGTCATGGAAAATCAAACGAATGGCGTGTCCATGGCGATATGCTTCTACACCTGCTGGGCCAGATGTGGCCTTTCGTGTAAGTCAGTACCAGTTAAACGCTGAGTGTGGCTATGATTTAGCAGCAAACCGAGCGCTTTCCGGGTCATTACCAGGGGAAACAGAGCTGGTCCTCTGGCTTGGCCCTGACAGTATGTGTTTTTAGTAGGGATGTAACAGTATCAAAACTTCACGGTACGGTAATACCTCGGTATGAATGGCACGGCACGGTATTTATTGAATCATTTACAGGAAAAACAAAACTAATGAAGAGACTCTAAAAAAGTGCCAGAAGTGTTTATTAAACACATATCGATGGCATACAAATTAGCCATCTATCTGTAAACTTTGAAACAGGAACTTCAATTTTTCAATTTTAATAATTTCTTTTC
>JAODKL010000062.1:1011854-1037603 GCA_026780765.1 Petrocephalus schoutedeni
CATGTGACCACGGTAGTATCGAAAAAATTTGCTATTGCGGTACGACGGTATTTACAATACCGTTACATCCCTAGTTTTTAGGGATTAGGACAGGATTATGTAAGCGGTGCCAAACAGTTTGCCACAGAATCAAAAGGCGACAAAGCCTTGTAACTGTCACCTGTGCACTGAACACCTAGAGGGCGGCAGCGGTGAGTCACACAGAGCTACCCAGGTGATACCTTAAACAGGTGACAATGGGGGGTAGAAACCTTTCCCAAGGCCTTACAGTCAGTATGGCGGGTCCTCATTGGACAGCTAACAGTTACCTTGTGCTGGGCCAGCTGCATCTTGATCTTATCCGGGTCGTTGGCGATGTCCAGCTCCAAGTCCAAGGCCTTCTCCGATTCCTCCAACCATTCTGTGAGCTTGTGCCAGCTTTCGTGAAACTTGAAAAGAAAAGAAAGGCCAATTAGCATTAATATTCCTATTGTGCTTTTTATTAACAATATCAGGTGGGGAACTGTGGCCCCCTTTTCAGTATTTCAGCATATGAATCTCATCTGGATGCAGCAGTTATAAAACTCAAATTTGATTTATTCTAGTTACCGAGACCCATTATTACACAGAATCTGCAGTTTTTCTTCATTATTACGACAGTAACCTGTAGAGAAAATTGTGAACGACTCATGAGTGATTACATGCTTTGTTTAGATACCAATAGCCATAAAGAGCTTCTACTGTGAAGTAATGGGTTGACACTGACAGATACCAGAAGAAATGAATGAAGATCAGATAATGCGTTGTACAACTTGGCAACCCTGTTGGAAATCCGAGTTGAAACCAGTAGACCTAATCAATTGCTTCAAATGGGATGCAGTTGGAGTGGATCACATTACTCACCCGTGACACTATTGGTTATTGGTATTGGTATGACTACTATTACTGACCCAAACCAATTGAATTCCTGCACGCCGCTTCAGCTGTGCAAACACCAGCTGAAAGTTGAACCAGACTCCTACTGGGAAGGTGCCGTAGGGCAGTTGCGGTACAGGCGGGCCTCATAGCTGGTGCTGACCTGCTTGGCACGCTTCCTGGCCTCGTCGAGCAGGCGGCCCCGCTCCACAGAGCGCTGCACCACCTTCTCCCAGCGGCTCTGCACACTCAGCAGCAGGTTCTTTATCAGCACCACGTCCTGCTTCTGGCTGAAGTACTTGAGGTGCGTCCCTGTCTTGTCCAGCTCGATGATCTGCTCCCGGTGGGCGTTCACCTCTGTCACAAACACCTGGCAACCACGACATGGACACTTTGTGAAGACCCATTGCTCCATACCCCCATCAAGGGTGGTCTAATCTCTGCACACAAGTGGAGTTCTAAAAAGCGTCACATTTGTTTTTCACTAATTTTCCCCATAATTCCACAGCTCTCAGTTTTACATTTTGCAGCTGACAGGGCAAGCTATTTCTGCCGATGCTGCTGACCTCAGTGATCCATTGCCAGCACATGCTCCTCATGGAAAACACGCTCCATAGGAGCACCATGCACATGTCCCCGTCGCCCTGGCCAACCTTGTGTTCATCAATCTGGAACATGATGGTTTCCAAGATGAGGGAGGCCGGTGAAGCCATGGTGAGCCCTTGCTCAGCCTGCGTCAGCCAGTTGATGAACTCCTGCAAGTTGTTGTGGAACTCCATGGCCAGGCCCAGTGCCTCCTCCAGTTTGACCTACATGGGCCAATGGTAAGTTAATATTACGGTGTTAAGGCTTCATCTTCCCCATTTCAGGAGAGCTATCTCCTGGGCTATGATGCTGAATTAAAGGGAGGGACACTTCATTCACAGAGACTGATCATTAGACTAATTCAGTCTGAGCCTAAAGGAACATTAGATACATTAGATAAATCCTAGAAAGTTAGTCTTGGTTCTAAACAAAACAGTGACAGCACAGTTGTGCTAAAGGATTAACTGAACAACAATTACAGTAAATCCCAATTAAATTCATTTCCTTATAAATCTCTGACGTGTCACTGGGTAGGTTCCTGCCCACGTTTATCAAACGACCCAGAAATCCGGAGCTAGACAAAATTGGACTTTAATGAGAACCACCAACACAGGAAAAGCCCGGTGGTACGCTGTGTCCGCTACACTCAGAGCCAGCAGCCACACGTGGCGAGGCTTTTTCTGGATCGCCCCCATCTCTGATGGTGAACAGCATGGTCTTTGTTGGTTCACTAAGGAAACGGCCTCCGAATGCCATGTCATTTGGGGCCAAAGGGGCCATGCTAGGGCCCGCGGGAGAATAACATGCCACTCCATGCCAACACGTGCGTTCTGCTTGTCTGATGGGATCCTGTATCACACAGTGACCGCCTACCCCACATCCCCTGCAGTTAATTACCAGCTCAGAGGAACTGATCCCAGCCGTAAATATACAACCGTAATGTTCTACATTATATACTGTATAATGTTCTGATGTTTAGAAGCTAATAAATACAACACAAGTGCATTGTGTTAGAACATGCTTTCAACCTCTGATAAGGTTAGGAATCCCCCCTGCTCTGCAGACCGTGAGAGATGCATATGAATTTAAAGCTTTATCTGCCACTTGTATAGCAGGGGCTGTGTCCGTTTGTTCCATATGCTATCCCTGCTCGCCTTTTCTCAGGCGTGCACACACAAACTGAGGTGAGATTGAAATGTGGAGTCAGCAGATGGAGCTACACCACTAACCCTGGGATTCAAAGCGGCAACCTTGTGATCACAGGCACCGAGGCCCAGCCCGTCCCACCCAGACATGAAGAGCCACTCCCCCAAGCGTGAAGCGACAGGGGAGAGGGGCCCCCACCTTCCTCTCCGCAATCTTGGCCTGGACAGACTCCCACTTTTCTCGCAGGTTCCTCAGGTCCAGCTCAGTGTTGCTGTCCTGGCCCTCAGGGGCCCTGGAGGGCAGCTGCTGGCCCTCAGGGGCCCTGGTGAGCAGCTGCTGGCCTTTCAGCATCAGCTGCTGGTAGAGCTCCTCCTTGGCCTCGAAGGCGCTGCACAGCTCCTGAGGAACACAGAGACACACAGTCAAAAGAATGAATGCAAACCCAATCCAGTGACTAAACACAGTTTGTTTAACAGAGAGTGAGTTCTATCCACATGTGACATGCTTAAACACAGTTGAGCAATTCTTTATACAGCATGTAGTTAGAGTGTGGAATAGTCTTCCTCTTAGTGCAATGCAAACTAAAACATTGGGTCCCTTTAAATCATTGGTAGACAAGATTTTAGAAACTTTAAGCTATTAGTGGAAATCAAGTATGTCTCCCACAGTCAAGCACAGTCAAAAATGGTCAAACACATCAGTAAAACCTTGAGGCTTCATGCTGCTACTCTGCACCAGCCCTACATTAATTACTACGCTTCACTGTACATTTCTTAAAGAGACAGCATCCATTTAAACACAGTAAGCCTAACTGAATAACTAAGGACTGTTTCAATATCTTGACTCAGTAATCACTCATGTACATACAAATAAGAAAAGCAAAATACAGAACAAGCAAAACACACTTTGATATGTTTGCCAAAGCTAAGCTAAGCTATCAAGGCACTGGAGACATGCCTCTGTACACGTCTTCACTATTTAAACATGCAATTCTATGCTAATGATGGTCGCAAATACTGAAAGACATTGAGATCTCATTGTCAGACTGAGGGTCACCATGTGTGACATAAAATTGAAATTTGGAAAGAACCTAAAGTCTGTTTCCATCATACGGAATAATGACAACTTGCTGTAAACAAAGCCAGTACCTGCTGTGGTTTATATTAAAGGGTTTCCTGTTTAATCAAGTAGAGTAGGTGCCGTTTCACAATCATGGCCCCAGAGAGCCCCATAATGATGAGAATGTTGTGCTCTGTGTAACAGTCTGATAACTTTATTATCTGCATTATCTGGAGCTCTCCCGCGCCTCCAGGGTCAGGGCCAAAGCTAAAGCATTAATCTCAGCCGTAAGTGTCTGAGGTCATTGTGTAGGAAAGAAACAAAAAAAGAAAGAAAATCCACAACTGTTTCCAAAAAATCCACCAGGCCATCGTCAGACAAAGGTCATCCAGCACACTCTCCGTCCAGCACGCCTAGCAGGGGCACTGCTGCACGCTCTTTCTCGGCTATTTGTGACGTCAGCTACTTTTCACACTCCAGGAGAAGCCAGACCTGGTGGTGTCTCATAAGTCAGCCATCTGTAACAGCTCTTTCATATCCTTAAATACGTACCAGATGGGCGTTGAGCTGCTCACGGGCCGTTTCTGGTAAGCCTCCAACAGCCTTTGATGCTAACAGCTGACGCTCCGTGTCTTTCAGCCACTGCTGCATGTCTTCGATCTCGCCATGGAAACCCTGGGCCTGTGTCGGGACGGAAACAAAGCGTCATGGCGACGGGGCAGCCCAGACAAGCAGGCAATGGGCAGCTATGCAGGGGCCTTAATGCGTGACCCATTAACTCTACCGGCAGACACATTATTTAGTGCAGAATTCACAGGACAAACAGCAGCAGTCATGTTATACACTCCCTGAGTTTCTAAGCACACCCTTTGTTTTATTCTTATACAATAATTCCAGTCATTTCTTCCTGTTTCTAAATCAGCAGAACTGTTTTCTTTTTTGGCACATACTGCTGCTTTCAGCATGTTTCCACGGCTTTTAATTTCAAAACTTTCTAAAAATAGCCAATGCATCATTTTCAAGGTTCTTGATAAAGACCAATTATACGTTCCAAGTCTTGTAAACATTCCCTTAACAATACAACTGCTACAGCAATGCACACAGATTTAGCTCTGATAACAAGCCTTCCAAAAATTCCTCACATGTACGAAATGCTTCCCCAATCACGTCCATGCCTTCGATCCGTTTCACAGCCGAAAACATTTACTCAACGTCAAGAACCCAGCCAGGATAAAAAGAAATCGTGCTGAATGGGGCATTGGTGTCCACACCCCCGCAGCCAAAACCCCAGCACCCCAAAATGAATGCAGTAAATTACAGCGTCTGGCCGGATCCCCGGATCCCATATGCTGGGTTCCAGGAAGCCATACCTGAAGTAAGGCTTTGTCCAAATGCAGCCTCCTCTGCTCTGTCTTCTCCAGGATGGCATTCCAGCGCTGGTTGAGGTTCTCCAGCTTGCTCTGTAGACTGCTGGCCTCATCGCCAGCGCTGGATGCTATGAGGTCAGCCCCGGCCTTGTTGACTGCTTCCACTGTGCTCTGGTGGGCCAGCACGTCATTCTGAAGCACCTAGAAATCCAACGGTCCAAAAGATCACAAAAATGGACTGACTATCATCACTTCCCAGCCATCACACGGTTCGCAGTGTCGGTGGTGGTAATATCTTTCCTTTCGTTTACTGAGAAAAGGCATATATGGAGATATTCAGCACCTTATCCAAATATAGTGCTTCTTAAATAAACATGCTTGCAAAACACACTTAAATTCCCAGGTGTGCAGTGCTGCCCCTAGTGGCTGTTTGCCAGGGTTCATCACACAACTGCCAACCCGAGGAGCTGATCTCCTGTTAACCCGCAGCGTGCATCATTCACGCAGATCTGATTGGCCCTGGCGGCAGGAGGACGTCCATGAGAAGACGGAGCTGGGAGATTTTCCTGGTCGGTCTGGCAGGGTAGCGCCTGCTGTTGATCTTGGCTATGCAGCTAAGGCTTATGGGAAAATTCCGGAGACCTACAATTTCCTTATTTGATGAAAAAACAGAAAGCTTAATGGGCTCATAATAGCTATTTATTTATTTGGCATAATGCTCTCAATTTTATAACTCTGCTTTAAACACTAAATGAAGGTACTGATTTCTTTTTCATGCCAACAGGCGGCATGGTTCCAGTCCTTTCCAAGTAAATACGTGAAAGCTTAAGGATCCTATAGTCACCATTATGACTATGCTTCACACACAGACCAAACTTGTGATTAGGCCGTGTGTTGATTCAAAAACAGGAGCATATAAGCTCAACATGGTGGCTTCAAGATGTACAGATGAAGATGCTGTTGGAGCTTGCAGCAAAGTATTTCAGAAAACTGGAGTTCTAGACTTTCCAGCCAGGATTAAGTAAACTCGGTAAACATGAGTCGGAAAATGAAATGGACTGAAACGTACGTGGTGTTTGGCGAGTGCGATCTCGATGGCTTTGGGGTCACTGCTGGTCTTCCTCTGTTCGTTGAGTAGCTCCTCTGTGTGGGTCAGCCATGTCAGCAGCTCATCCAGAGCATGCTGAAACTGCCCCAGTGCTAGCAGAGCGCCCTCTAGCTTGTGCTGCAGGAATTAAAAACCACGTCGCACAAACGATGGAAAAAGCAGAAAAAAAACAGCAGATCCAATCAAAAGGCAGCATGCATGACGATCTGGGTCAGCACACCTGTCTGTTGATGATCTTCTCGTCCAGGTTGTCCCACAGCATCTTGAGCTCTGTCATGGGTTCCTGGATGGCACATCTGTCCATCTCCTCAGTGACCTTCTTCAGCAGCAGGCTGGCCTGGTGGTTCAAACGCTCCATCTCGATCTGCAGCTGGTACGCCTCGGACTTGAGCTCCTGTTCGTGACACATCAGTCATAGAGCTTCAGGCTATACACCAAGCAACCTCTGGCATGAAACCTGCTCCGAAGCAGGGTGCAAAAACCTGCAATGCTCTCATAAAATGTCAATATTCTTATAACAGACTTGATTGACAGAAACATCTGAGATGATGCCACATGTGCAGGTCGTTCTTTATCGTGAAGATGGTAGCTTTCCAGGAAACGTGATACCTTGAGCTCCTCAATCTGCTGCTTCACCGTCTCCAAATCAGTTCCAACAGGGGACATGGAATCCAGTCTGCTCTCCATGATATCCACCCAGTCGAACATGCCCTGGGGGTGAAGATACCTTTCTTTACAAGGGCAGAGCACAGAGAGCACACAATGGGCTTTGGAGCAAAAGCCTCATTGTGTTTCTTCATGCAGTCTGAACTGTCCACCCCTCACATAAACCTTACATCCCACTGAAAATGCAAATGTAGAGAAAGTACCAAAATGCAAAGGTTTCAAAAGACAATCAAATATCAAAAGGCAAAAAAATCAGCTACTTACTTTGGTAAACTAGTATATCTTCTTGAAACCAACCATTGTTAAAGACTTCAAACTTATTAAATGTTATGATGGTAACCTTATTCTTTAATAAACAAGGAGCAGTTCTGTGTGAACCCGTGTGGTCCCACTGTCTGTACTGAGCTGCCAGTCTGAAGCCTAAACCTGTGGTGACGGCCCTGATTAACGTGTTAGCATCAGTGTGGCGATTATCTGAGATTCAGACCTACTGTGATTGTCTTCTTAATCAGGGACAGACGGCAGACTCCCTCTCATTGAGCGATCAACAACTACAGCAGGGCACTAAGAAGCTTTGATGTGTTGACAAGATCAAGAGGGAAAAGAGGGAGGAGACCCAACCAGAAAATCTCTCTGAACAAAAGCTACGACCGCCAAAGTGTGAAGACCCTGACCGCAGACATGACAGGGATCTCCACAAGGGCCACTAGCAGCACTGTCCTGCTTGGCAGCGGTGACTGTACCTGAAGGCCATCCTGAAACTGCACAGCAGCCTGCATGGCCTCATCCAAACGCTCCACTCTTTCCTTCCACGTCTTGTTCAGTGTCTCCCAGGCCAAGTTCACCTGGTGGAGAAGCAGCCATGTATCATGAGATAAGCACAAGAATGGAACAGTATGCGAGTGTTTCAGAGCTCTCGCCCTTGAGTGTTTCAGAGGTGTTGCTTAACGGCTCCCTCACTGATGACATCATTACCTCATCAAGGCTCTTTTTGATGACGGGTTTATCCGGCTCCCCACAGGCAGCCAGGAGTTCTGCACCGAGATTCTGAACAACATCGAGCTCATCCTGGAGTGCATCGATTTCTTCCTTGAAACCCTGAGGGGGAATCAGAAGCATAATTTAAATTGGCTGGACTGGACTGTTTCTTCCCTTAAATAGCAGAAGAAAACCTCAGAAGACTTCCATAATTCGGCTGAGAGCTCCCCTGCTCACCTCCAGAGACTCTTGCTGCTGCTTGACAACTGAGGGATCTACCCCTGGTTCCTCCATCTCCTTCAGAAGGTCCTGGGTGTCCTTGATGGTGACGATGAGGGAACAGTGGTCACACCAGAACTTCTCCGCTAGGTCCATCACATCGAGGAGCTTGGCCTCCCGTTCTTCCACGAGCGCCTGGATGTCATTCCAGATGACCACCATCTGGTCCAGCTTGTCTTTCACAGCTTACAATTGAAAGGTTGAAGAAAGATCTTACACACACAGCACAGCACATACCAGCAGGTATAGGACATGATCCAACCTTCAGTCCTACAAGAAACAGTGGTATTTCATACTAATTACTTTAGCCTCTGCCCTGTCATTTCCAGAAACTGAGGTCTACCTTTAGCCGAGGCGTCCTTGTCAGGCCCCTCAGAGCGAGCGATCATCTCCTCTCCACGCTGCCTCAGGGTCTCGTAGGTCGGCTGCAGCTTCTCCATCTCCACCGACACGGCCTTGTTCTCCGCGACCTGCTCCCGGATCTTCTCCACTTCTACTGAGATGGAAGGGGGCTGGCGCAGTCGCTCCGCGATGCGCTCCAGGCATTCCAGCATGGGGGCGATCTTGTCATGGAACTGTGTGCCGTGTAAGGAATGAGAGCCGTCAGACCGGCGGAACTCCGCTCGCCCATACCCGCCACATCCCATCCCACAGTGCGCTACAGTACCACTTTCGTATGCTCCCTATTTACACTTTACATTTTTATTGCACACTCACTGCCATTTGAGACTCTGCACACAGATTTTTGACTCATCAGTACTTAGCCAGTGTCCAGTGATGTGCTATACAAAGTTATTAGTGACACACTGAGTCCCCAGAGTCTGCAGGAACCATGCAGCACCATGTAGCAAAATCCTCATTTATCTATGCAGCTGCTGGTCTTACAGCCAAAACCTCCCACTGGCAAAGCAGCTTCTCACTATCCTTAATTTGTTCTATTTTTTTTCATTATCATTTATGGTAAAAGACTGAGACCCTTCTGGCCATAAATCTATCAGCATCAAACTAATTTGCGGCTGAAACAAATTCAAGGAGATCCGCAACTGGAAAATGCCGGGATTCATTTTTACATATGTCTGGTTCATTTATATGGAAGCCCATACATGATATAAACTGCGCATGTTAAAAAAGGCGCTTAAGGCTAAACATGAATGGATCAGAGTATTCACTATATATCTGCTCCTTCTCTGTCCATAAAGGTTTCTGCGTAGAACAAGGATCCCGGAGTTTAATGGTTCACGATAAGCCAGATCTGTCATGAGATTGTTGTTTCATGTTCTGTCTGGCAGATTATCAGAAAGAACAGTAATAGATGTATCCAAAGCAGTCAGAGTTTCTCATTCCAAGGAAACACTTTGGCAAGCAGCAGCAGTCATTGTAATCCCACAGAACCTTCAAGGCAGACGTCAAAGCCAATGGGCCTTAATATACCACGATGGAAAGAGTGGTGCCCAGCTCTTTGAGAAGGGGTTGATCATGCAGAGTACATTAAAGAAATTCATAGACATAACTTTCAACACACAATCCGAGGAACGCACAAACGTGCAAAAAACTCGGCCTGCTGGGAAAACAGGAACCACACTACGCTGGAAGACAAGAAGTTAGAGACGGAGAGGGCGGTGACCTGGGTGGACTTGGAGATGGCCTCGTCGAGCGTGGCGGCCCTCTGCCCGACGTCAGCCTTCAGCTGGGCGTACAGCTGGTCGGCGGTGGAGTACTTCTCCAGGATGTGCTGGCCCTCCACGGGACTCAGCTCCAGCAGTTGCGGGCCCGTCTTGTTCATCTTGTCGATGTGGGGTTTGTGCTCTGCGATCAGCTCCCGCATTTGCTGTGGGGGGGGGGGGGGACGTCAGCTTTGCAAGGGCACAGTGCGTCCCGAGTGTGGTCACAGGCACGGCAGACATGACAGCAAAATGTGGCTTAACAGTGAGGTGAAGGGCAGCGTTATTAAACCGTGAAGTTTGCTTTGTCAGGAGCCGACAAAAGGCCCCAGGCCCACATCTACTCACAGAGCCCTCAAGGTTGCGGTACCAAGAAGGTCCATTAAAAAATCACCAGTTACATATTTTACTGGCCCACAGCAGGTCTGGGTGAGAGTCCCCCATGAGGAGCCCTGGCGGAGCAGCCTGCAGGCCGCACACTCTCACCCGCAGCTCCTCCTGCTGCAGTCGCAGGAGCTCGTACTCGATGGCCGGCACGGGGAGCTGGCCGAAGCTGCTGCGCGTCTCCTGCAGCCAGGGCCACAGCTCCTCGTAAGTCTCCCAGAACTGGCTGGCCAGCGACAGGGCCCGCTCCAGCTGAAGACAGCGATCCGAGTTCAGCTGGCTCACGGTGTTGCTCTTCTCCATCAGAGTCTGGATGGTGTCCTGGGTAAGAAGATAACTTCCTGAAAAGCTGCACTCCATATTCTTCTGTTCATATTTCTGTTTTGAAGGCCCTGATCTTGTCATGTTTCCCTGAAGATGAGCACAGATGTCCAGATGCATTGCCACAGTTACCCTCAGGGGTTTCCTCTCCTCTTCATCTTTGGTGCTCATGATGACCTCGCCGGTCTTCACGATTTCATCGACTGCGTCCTTGTGTCTCACAATGTCCACGGAGAAGCTCTGTTGGATCAAAGCAGAATGGACAGTTCCATCACAAACCAGGATGGCCTGTAGACCGGCGCGCTCTCGGCTGGCTTTGGAAAGACGGGACACCAACCTTCTGTGCCTGCAGCTGGGCCGAGGCCTGGTCCTGCTCCAGCCTGATCACCTCCAGCGAGGCCAGTTTTCTCTCTGCGTCGGTCAGCCAGCAGAGCTCACTGTGGGCCGCGCTTTCAAACTGAGCAAGGGGGATCACCATAAAGCAAGAATGTGTTCAAAAAGGACATTTCTTTTAAGTCTTATTTATTTATCATTTTTAGAAAACAGGATCAGTCTGGGGCAATTGGTGGGTATGGGTGACACCATTCTGGTGACCCTGAGATTTTAACTGGTTGGTTCTGATCACCTGCACTGCATCCTAACACGCTGAGCCCTCTTCATTATTGAGAACATGGAGTCTTCTCATTGCTGTGTATCTGGCTACCGAAACACACAGCTCTCAGGCTCTCCTTCCTAACAAGCAGATAATCACATGCAAATTTACGGAGAGCGAGATCCCAGCTCGCACCCGTGGCGGATCCAGAGGCTCCCATGAGCCTCCCAGATGAAGCGAAGCAGATCTGTTCTCTGAATACAGACGGGATTTGCACCATAAAAGGCCCATTTGCATTCTGACGGACGGGCTCTCTTTGTTGGGGGTGCGGCAGGGCCTTTGCGCCCCTGTTTATTTGTTTACCCCTCATTAGTCGCCCGCGGTTGCTTGGGGGGGCCCCCTCACCTGCTGCAGCCGCAGGGTGGCGGCGTCGATCCGCGCCACGTGCTGGCTGAGCGTGTCGCTGGCCTGGCCGTACCGCTCGTTGTCCTCGCTCACCATCTTGTCCAGGCCTTCGCGAGCGCGCCACGGTACCAGCTGGAGCAGGGCGCCACTCACCTCGTTCAGGGCGTCCACCTCGGGCCTGTGCTCCCTGACCTCCTTCAGGAGCTCCTGGACAGAAGGAGACGTCATCTCCACCCTAAAGCGCTCCCCACTGATTCCCTCACGAGCCACAGCAAGAACATCGCCCTCCTCAGGAGGCATGGAGCAGCTCCCAGTCCAATCAAAAGATAACAGGACACTTGGGGGTTTATGTCAAAGGCCCGGTCTACTATCCAATAGTTACAATACCTCTACCAGACAAAAGTTATCCTGTTATAACTGTAGAAACCTTCTTGGCTCACATTGACTAGTGCTGTTTATACCTGCTATACTCCTAAATCACATTAATGAGGCTCTGAAAATGCAAACCAGTGCATCAAATATGGCGAGGAGCGATATCTGCGCCCGCTCAACGGACAACACGGGTCAGCTGGCGAGCCCACCTTCTGCCGCTCCTGGGCCTGGCTGAGCTGCTCTCCCCACAGCTCCTGCACTCCAAAGCCCTTCAGCTCGGCCTCCACCCCATCCAGCCACACGGACAGGTTCTCGTGGCTGTGCTGCAGCTTCATGGCCAGTGAGAGGGCCTGCTCGAGGGTTCTGGAAACGCCACTGCTCATCGTGTTGATCTCGGCGTATCTGCTCTTGATCCCTTCCAGCTTCCCCTGAATAACAATGACCTCATCGCCTGCGTCGGGAGCAAAAACTCAGCTATTACATTTTAATATGAGACTTACGCAGATAACATCTGAACAGGAACTCGGACGTTACATACTGCAGTGTTAACGTGCGGGGTGGCGATCTAGAAAACCCTGGTCAGCTATATCCAGGATGGTCAACCTGGACTTCCAGGTTAGTCTCACCTGTTGTCTGCTTCAGCAGTTCTAACCCATTAGAAAGCGCTTGGTCAATATTACGCTTCCGGAGCTCAATGTCCTCATGAAGAGCCTAAAATGTGAGCAGAGGAATAAAAATCACACCAGTCCCTAGACAAGGCAGCAGCCAAAAGCAAGAAAGTGGGGAAAATCCAGAACACAGGCAGATGAATAAAGAACAAAATTGAAAAAAAGAGAACAATGACAAAAATACCAATTGTTCCGCTGCCTGTCTCTCGAGAACTTCGGGTTTGTAGTCCTGGACGGACACTTTGCTGAGTCTGTCGTGGACCTCGCTGAGCCAGGTCATGAGGGCGACTTCGTCCTCGCCAAACAGATGAGCATTCGAAAGGGCCTGGTGCAACATTTCAGCCTTGTGCCGGCACCTGCCCTGCAAATCTATGTAACTGGTCTGAGCGGCATCAAGCTTCGCTTGGACCAGCTCCTTGTCATCCATACAACTCATGGTCCGGAGCACCTGACCGAGGTTGATGGCCTGGTGCAGTCTTTTAGCCTGACTCATAATCTCCTCCTCTAAGGCCTAATTAGCCAAGGCCGGTGGACAAATCGGGAGGAAACAAAAATGGAAAGGAAAAATAAAATGATGAACAAAAAACCAACACACAACCAACAGAAATCAACTCATAATGATCATGAGGATGGTAACCAAAATACACAAATATAAATCATCCAGAAAGATGGAGAAGAACACAAAATTAAAGCACAAGGCAAACAAAACAAGCCAGATCAAGTTGGAAGAAGTGAGGATGAAAACAAAACACCTTATGCTGGGCAATCTGCTCTTGCAGCTTCTCTGTCTGGGTCCCAATGGGCTCGGAGTTAGCCAGTCGCTTCTCCGTGGTGCTCAGCCACTCTGACAAGGGCTCCAGTGTCTCATGGAACTGTTGTGCCACCACCAGGATGCCCTCAAGCTGCTTGTGTCTGCAGTAATTTGATCGGGAAATATACGGTATGAGTAATTCTACGCCCATCATTTGTTTGGCACTTGACTCTTTGACTATTGCCGAGTTGTTTTTCCTAAAAAAAGAAACTCTGAGCACAATGCTGAATATGCCCCACTTCAAGCTTAGCAGAAGGGAACCATCCCTTTAAACATTACAAGACACTGGTGAACAGAAAATGAAACCCCTAACCATTACATGTAAGGTTGTGATTCTGGACTTGGATGCCCATGGCCCATTGTACCAACCTGCTTTCTGCCTTCTTCAACAGGCTGTCCCACCTCTGGCCTAGACTCTCAATCTCTCTTAGAATCTTGTCCTTGTCTGCTGGCTCTGCGAGCTCACTCACTTTCGCCCCCTCCTTTTTAATTAGCTCCACCGTGGGCTTGCGGTCATCCAGCAACCTCTGCAGGAGCTGCCAAACAGGAGTTAGGTGTTCAGATTAACGGCATTCATTAGCAGCAATGTGAAAATACATGGAAAAAAACACTTCAGCTGCAGACTTGAATTCAGTGTCCAAATCGTACTATCACAATCCACATGAATTATTTAACTGGACTGGGATCTTCATAATCTAAGTGGTAACTTGTGAACTGCTGGTGTGTGGTCAAAAGCACTCACTTTCTGCTCCTGTATCTGCGCTTTGACAACTTTGAACTCTGCTGATGGGGCCTTCTGGTTGCCCACCAACTCCTCTGTGTCCGTCAGCCAACTGAGCAAGGATTCCAGAGCATCCTGGAACCTCCCACAATGCAACAGGGCTTCGTGCAGCTTGGCCGACCTCTCGGCGACCTGCAAATGGGTTTCAAAGAAAAACAGCCATGCGAGAGAGTTTTGGACTGTTTGTACATGTCTTGATTTATAACGCAAATCAGCCTGGATGGGACAGAATTTCTACATTATAGATGCATTACACTGGATGTTCAAGACTCTTCCATATACATGACATAGCAGTTCAAAGAAATGTGGTAACCTTTTTGTGAAGTGTGTTCCATCTTGTGTTGACGTCTTCCAGGTCGTGCTCGAGGCCTTGTGTACTTGTGTTCTTGGCAGCACTCTGAATAAGACCTTGACCAAGCTGGTTCAAGTCCTGCAGCTTAGCCTGCAGTGGTTCAATTTCTTCCTTCTGGAAAACCTGTAACCAAAGAGCGTTATTAAATCTCAGAGCAGGCAGAGAATGAAACAGGAAGCTAAATGTAAGTAACATTTCAGTGACACTTACAAGCTGCTCGGGAAACAGGGTCAGAGCACTACTGCATCACCATTATATGACATTTGGTCAGATACCATATTTATGCTCCACTACCAATGTAATAAAAACTCGTTTTAGCTGTTTAGCTGTTCATTCAGTCCCCATATTATTGCTGCTCATTAGCACAAACATGAAGTTCATAAACCGGTTGCCAATAACAGTTGAATGCACTCAATTTTAATAATCCAACAGCATCAGCCCATTACATCTTCGGTGTGCTTTATAGTGCCGAAAAATGACAGAACAAATAATGCCCTATGACACCATTTAAAAATGGCGTGCTGCAGGGCGAACAGGCAGCTTTAAGCCAAATTATTTATTGATCAGCTTTGCTGTAAAACATAAGGCCTGGATCTACTCAATCCATCCGGCAACAAAAGGCTGCCCAAATCAGAAGGTTTCTGGGCCTTTTCCGGGGCCTTGGAGCCTGGCGTATAAGGGGTACCTGTGGCGGGGGAAAGCCCGCTATGTTGATTTCAGGACATTCGGCCAGTGCTACTAAGAGACGCTCAATCTCTTCCTCGACCATGAGCCCACACATTGGGTTCCCCCCATTGGCTAAGCAGGCCTCTCTCTCCACTGCCCGGATGAAGTCTTCCAAATCCTGCATGTCACACTCCAAGGTTTCCCCTTCCAGTGCTTCGTCCTCAATGGGCGCCGTCTGGGGCAGCAGGCCGTAGCTGGGACAGGACTCTGGCTGTGTGACGACCACGCTGATGAGCTCAGAGCCATCCTGGTCTGGGAGGTCCACCACAAGCTCTGTGGTGGGCAGCTCATTATATCCTAAGCACTGATGTGCCCCATTAGATGGCAGAGGCGGAATCCCACTTAACATGTGCCCATAATCTCCGTCCATTTCCGACCGGTCAGCAGTCCTACAGGCGATGTCATGTGTGCAGTGTTCCCACAGTACTTCCTGGCCTGGAGACACGATGTAGTACGACGACGTGGGTGTGGCATCATGGCCACACTTCGCAGGGAACTCCTCTTGCCCCGAGCTGAAGGAGCAGCCTGTTTGGAGTCCTTCGGACCCGGGCAGAGCCTCTGCGGAGGACAGGCTCCTGGTGCCAATGCCTGTGTCCACCCCGGTTCTCTCTGGTACCCACTGTCCCCGCTCTGCCGTTGGGCTGCACAGCCCCGAATCGTCCTCTGACGTCAGGGAGCCCGTGCCACTCCGTGGGTAACTGCGCCCCCCACCAGCAGGCGCGGGGGGGGCCACGGCACGCCAGGAGCGGCGGCGGCCCGGCTGGGGGGGGTGGAGCACCTGCCAGGGCAGAGCCGTCCCTGAGAGGCAGACGGCGTTCCCGTTGAGCCGGAGCGGGTCGGCGGGTGCCTCGCGGCCGTGCAGGTCAAAGACACTGGACGAGGACAGGGCGCCGTTACTGCACAGTGTCAGCATGTCCAGTGTGCGCTGGCAGTACGGAAGCGTCCCCGCAAAGTGCCGCGACGCCAGGCTGCCCTTCGAACCCGAGTCAATCTGCTCATTCAGCCGCACAGTGTCATAGATGGATCTCTGGGGCACGTAGCAGTCCTCCATGTTGAGGTCCTCCTCGTCCCCCTGTCCCACACAGGACGGGTTCTGCCGGAGACAGTCCGGCCTGCTCAGGGGCTTCCCCATAATGGAAAGCTCAGTTCAGTCCAATGACTCTAATGTAGAGGTATAGGCGTTCTTACTCAGGGCAATACTGTGTCGACTGCAGTACACAGGTAACAGGGGCAATACACTCATAACTGGCTTTAAATATAATGCAATGAATACATTACATATTTATATATAAATTTACAAAAGTTGTGCAAATTGTGCAACTGAAAAACATATGCACACGGCTAAACATTATGAATATTAATTATAATTCACCATAGACTTTAATTAATTAACTGAGACCAGACAGTTTACTTTGTACTGTACATCTTCTGTAAAGAAAATACATTCTGTTATAAATAATATGTAAGGAAAATATAACTAAATATAATCTCGGTATAAAATGTCCTTTTTTCTGGTATGTGGCAAAGCGCGTCCACCGTCCCCGGAGAGCCAGTCCTGTTGTGCACCTTACAGACGCCGCCGGCCGGCTCCTCCCGCACAGCGTCCTCCGCCCTAAGCTGCTCTCACTCAGCCTTTTCCCAAAAAGCCCCTGACATCCTGGGGGAGGCAGCCATCCTCTGTGCTGGCGGGGCAAATCCCAGCAGTAATCCGGCAGTTCCAGTAAACAAAGGCCAGTCTGCGACCAGCGAAGGTTCCCGTGGAAGAAAAAAAACCCTGCACACAAAAAGGCTCCTCTCTGCTGCTCGCACGGCCTGGCTCTCCCCGCTATGACAGGCATGCTCCTGGCAGTGGCTGCAGGCCCCGCCCCCTCCCTTTATTCAGAGCACCCCGGCACATGTTGATTGGTGGACGTCCGATCCTTTTAATTCCCCTGTCCTGCCTCTTCTGCCGCCCAAATGACTTCAGTCCTCAGTCATCTTTCTCACCCGGTGTGATCCGTCTTCCCTTGCTGGACAGCGCAGGGCGTGAGGAAAAGAGAACTTGTTTTCCAACTCTTTTCCTTCCCGAAGGTGGATGGGGCAGCAGGTTAATCACTGTAATCACGAGTCACTGTTTTTCCAACACGGTGGCTGGGATCGCTTTAGAGGTTTCACTGATTTACCTGGAATGCAGAGCACAGGGCTGCTCTGCGGAAATTTAACACCAGAAAACTGCACCCTCCCACCCCCGGTGTGACCAGCGGGCTACGTGAGGGAGGTAAGGATGGAGGGGGGATGGGTGGTTCAGTTAGTGACGTCGGTGGAGACACCACGGGGGTGTTGGGGGGGCAGTTAGAGAGATTGTAGGTGGGGGGGAGTTATGGGAGAGGATGTTCAGCCGAGGAATCCCACACTCTCCCAGACATAATCCAGGCAGACTGGCCCAAAGCCATTCCGGACCGATCCAGCTGGAACCTCCCCGATCTTCAGCATGCCAGCGGCACCGGGAATTTCAGGCACACAGTTAAAAAAAGAACGAAAAAAAAAAAAACATTTTCGGCGCAAAGTAAATATAAGACAGTGTTTATCACTGACTGTTTCACTATAAAGCAGACGACAGCCACGCAGGGTCGCACAAGCTCGCACGAGGACTTCGCACTTTTAGAAGAAACAACTTATTATTATTTTTTTTTTAAGAAATGCTGAAAGCGCTAAAAAAGCTCCAGCGGGGGTCAGGGAGAATGCGACTGCAGACTGCCTTTGTGAGCGAGAAGCTGGGCCCTGGGAGAGGACAGCTCCACCCCGCACCAGCAACGCGCACCATTCAGAGAGGCCATTGTGCTTGGGGACAGGACAGCTGAGCCGTCTCCAATGAGAGGGACAGAACATGAGTGAGATCCCCAGCAAACGTGGCATCTAAGATGGGCGCTGAGGCCCGTGGACTGCGATGACTGCGAGCCCCCGCTCCACAGCACACGCTCCCCCCCCCATGTGGGACTGTGGTCTGTGGAAACCCCGGTGACCCGGGGGCTACGTTTTCCACCTCACTGGGAATAAGATAACATTTGAGCTATGGACAGCGAACGTCCATACGTCCATTTGAACAGCAGAGGCGGTGGTAAGCAGGTGTCCCTCTGTAGCTCCTGCCCCCTCTCTCTTTTGTTGCCCCTCACCCCCCCGTCCCTGAAAGCTGTGCATCACAGCAGGGCATGTTGGTCACTTAGACATTGTTTATGGCATAACTATCTCAAGACAGACCCCTTTCATGGGAATCTGGATCCAGATAATAGGATAACAGATGCCAATTCTTAGTTTCATGGCTTTGTGTGCGGAGGGGTCAGATGTTACCTTCCAGGCAGCGAAGGGTGGAGACGGTGAGGTGGACAGGAGATGGGGGGCAGCAGTTAGGCCCATGTGGGAATCATGAGCCATCAACCACAGCACAAAAAGTGATCCCTGTGTGATTCAGACCACTAGGCCTTGGCAAGGAAATCAAAAAAACTAGTATCTAAATATCAGGCGAGACACTGAATACCCAGCAGGAGGGCAATGATAAGCCATGTGAAAGCCTGGTGAACTCCAGGTGGATAGACTGTCTGCTGTCGGAGTTACACCAGCCCAACAACAATAACCATCCCTTAATAGTTCACAGCAAACGGCACATGCACCCTCCCTGAGAAAGGTGCAGGGACTAAGGCAGTGTAGTATCAGCCTTCACTTCCCTTCCTGCTCAGTGCCGCTCTCTCCATGTGAGGGATGCTGCCCCGCCCACTCACGCAATGGAACTCCTGACGGTACAGCATTAAAATTTACACTTTTTGTTTTTTTTTTCCCCCCTTTCGTACAGCGTTGATGTTCGATGTGGTGGTTTCTACCTGCAGAATACTGGCAGTGACTGGTGGGTGTGTTGTGTTGTTTACTTTTTTTAAAAAATTTTGTGGCATCATTATAAGCTGCTGTTTATGTGCATACGGCGATTGATATCCTGTACGTTTTTGTAGAGTGGATGATTCCCTTCTGGTTTTTGGTCATGCCATGTAAGAATTTCAATAAAAGGACTTTGATTAAAAGCAGTGCAGCATAACTACGCTTCAGTATTTGCACATGCAAACCCCCCCCCCCCCACCACCACCATTCTGGGAAGATAAAAATCAATCCAGCCTTTAATAGTGCGTCCCCCCAGCACTCTGTAGAAACTCAGACACATGGAGCACTGATCACCTTCGATGTCATGACCGGTGTGGAAAGCGAGCACAACATGTTCCAGAGCATCTTCAGATGAGCTCACTGCCAGACAGTTACGCAGGAATGTACACAGACGTTTGCGAGACCCTCACAATACGTCTGTCTGAAAGCATGATAGTGTCACAGTGTATCCAAGTCGCCACAATCAGTCATCAGTGACCTATTAGCGAGGGGAACACACCGGAGGGGAAATCAGGCCCAGAATATGCAAAAGCAAAACGATTCCCTTAATCAGCCTTTTTTTCTCATTTTTTTTTTATGTGAACCACGGACCATGTTGTTCGAGGGAGAGCAGAATGTGAGCCGGGGAGAAAGGTCTAAAACAGATAACGCAGGAGCAGCTGCTACAGAGGGAACGTATTAGTGGCCGGGGCAAACATCACAACAAAGCCTCCTTCAGACGAGAGGAGGTGTCCGCGGGGCCGCCTCATTGTGACGGCTTTAAAGGCCTACAGTCACCCCCCCATCCCCCCCCTGTCCCCCCGTCCCGCCCCCAGATGGGGACGAGGCTGTTTAACATACGACACCATGCTGACGGCCATCTGCCTCTGGGGGTTGTCACCCGCAACAATAGCCCAGGGCAGGAGTGTGTTTCACTAGCGGCCAGATGCTCACTAGACGAGAGGAGCCAAGGCCCCAAGGGCTGGCCTGCACGTGCCTGATGGGCCAGCGGAAGGCGCAGGCGCGTCACCGCCGCCACCGGGGAGGTCAATTACCGCCGTCCACGGGGAGCTAGCGGGGGCACTACTCAGCCTCCTTAATGGACATTTCACTGAGGGGAGGGGGCTCTTACAGCCCCCCCTCCCGGCTGCCAGAGGGGGATGGGAAAATAACGAATGGATAATCAGACAACGTAGCAGAGAAAATACCAGCAGGAAATACACAGGCCGCCTGGCATCTTCTGTTGCTTGGTCTGCTTAGTCGTCGATGATCTTAGAGGAATTTTGATTTAGAGCTGATTAATCTAAACTGGCAAATGAGCTGCTTGGCAAACGTGGTGTTTAAAGTGGCCGTGTCAGCCCTGGAGCCTCTCCTCAGATCACCGCCGGTCCGCTCAGGATGTTAGAAAGTCGGAACCAAACGTTCCAAGTGTCACCAGCGAGTAAACAGGCAAGCAAACGAACAGTAATTTACTTTGGTTTTTTTCCATAGTGAGCCAGTACAAACAACTGAAGCTTCTCCAGATCAGACACCCGGCAGAGTTTCAGGGAGAACGGCACAGTGTGTCCACACGCCTCTCCAGTTTACGATCATTATTGACTTCAGGCTGCGACAGTAACATCTGCCTCCTGCTCTAGCTCCCCTCCCACACACTTTTAATTTGGAAGCGGTTACGTGTGAAAAAACTGAGTTAAGAAGTACACCGAGCAAATGACTCATGGCATAATGACATCCTACGGTACCTTAAAGGCCTCCAGCTGATTGTTGATGACTTCGGTCTCCATGCCAACTGGCTCCTGGCAGCCTTCCTGCCTCTCAGCCTCCGCTAGCTTCACCGTGAACTCCTGGAGCTGCCCGTATGTCTCCCGCACGCGACTGAGGGTGTCCTCCAGCTCGGCCTCCCTGCCCCTTGCCCGGTCCATGAGTTTGCCACACTGCTTATTCAGCGCCTCCAGGTCTCGTTTCAAGCCTAGCAGGTCTGGCGAAGCCTCGTCCTCCAGCATGGTCTTGCAGCTTTTGGAAGCATTGAGGGCATTTGCCGTCAGTTCCCGCAATTTGGTGATGAAGCCCTTGATGTCATCCCGCTGTGAGCGCAGGGAATCGAGGTCCCGTGCCACTGGCGGCATGCTGTCTAATTCATCGTCCAGGTCGGCAAACTGAGCAAACATCTCGCGGATACTGTTCTGGAAGTGCCCAATGCCCTGCAGTTTGCCCTCCAGAGTAGAGCACTTCTCCTCAATCTCCTGGCTTATGGAGCTGAAGTCCTTTTCCAGGGTGTCAGCTTGCAGCAGGAGGTCAGTAACCCCCACAGCATCTGGAACATCCACAACCAGCTCCTGGGCCAGGTTCTTGAGGAAACCGACCTGTGTTTGGACTCCAGATAATGCCTTTTGTTGGGCTTTCATATTGGTCAGGTTCTTGTTACTGTAGGCCTGGACGCCCAGGGAGGTTTGGGTCTCCAGCTGCTTCCGAGCCCCCTCCAACTGGCTCTTGGCCTCCTTTTTGGTTTCATTGAAAACTTTCAGCTTCTGGTTGATCTTATCCAGTGACTCCTTCTTCTGCTGTAACATCTCTGACATGCCGTCTACTCTTTTGTTGATGGACGTCTTCTCATCCTCAACGGCTTCCCTGTCTGCATTCGCCACCTCCATCAGGCTATCGGCGGCACTGTTCATCATCTCCACGACCCCCCGGTGCTTGTCTAGGTCCTTCTGGATTTCCCTGACACGTTTGGAGGAAATCTCCACCTCGGCAGGTTCCATGCCAAGCTTGACCTGGTCCACACTGGCCTCGCACTCATTGATCCAGGCACTGAGCTTCTCCACATGCTCCTTGAACTTCTCAACCCTCTGCAGGCCTGTCTGAAGCTTCTCCACGCAATCGGAAGAGGTCTTCCTAACGTCGTCCCAGGTCGACTTCAGGGAAGAGAGCTGCCCTTGCAGAGCCACCTTCTCAGCGCCCTCAGTGCTCTGCAGGAGCACCTCACCCTCCTTAATGATGGTTTCGTAGGGTGCCTCCTGCTCACATAGAGCCTTCTGGAAAGCTTCCTGCTCCCTTAAGCTTTGTCGAAGGATTTCCACTTTGGAAGAGACTGGGCGAGGCCTCCGCTGCTCCTTCATCTTCTCATCCAGCCACACCTGGAAGTCTTTGGACATCTGATGGAACTGCTTGGAGCTGGCGAAAGTGGAATTGAGCTGCTGGATCCTCTTTCCTGTGAGATATAAGAGGCAATTCTTAGGGCATAAATATGTGCACCCACATCCAGCCCATGGAGCACACTTTCATATCATTGGTTATCACCATCTCTTTTTTCAACAACCAAAGCTAGTTATATAACTGATGTGTTTAGGCTGCCGGAATTAAGCTCTTCAGGTGTGAGCCCCCAGCCACTGAGTGATGGTGAAGGTGACGGGGAAGAACTGACCTGCTTTCTCCTCCAGCTGCTCCAGCGGCTTGCTGACGGCCTCCAGCTGCCGGCTCAGGTCCTCCCGCAGGTATTCCTCGCTCAGCAGTGCCGACAGCTCCGAGCACAAGGCCTCGGCCTCCTTCAGCCTCCTCCTCTCGTCCCGCAACTGGGCTGAGATGGCGTTAGCGGCCTCTAGCTGCTTCCTGACGGTGTCGGGCTGGCTGCTGAGTGCCTGCTGCTCTCGGAGTCGGCAGCCAAGGGCAGCCAGGCTTTCCCCGAGGCCCCGGAGCAGGCCATGGAACTGGGCGCTCTTGCTGGATGCCAGGTCGATGCGCTCGGACCGCTGGGCCAACTGGCCGGTCAGTGCCTGCCACTTCTGGGTGAGGGTGGCCAGCTGCTCCTTGACGGCACCACATGAGGGGTCCTGCTCGTTGGGGGCAGTCAGAATGGCACGGGCGGCCTCGCTCAGCTGCTCGTACTGCGGCCTACGGCTGTTAAACTCATTCAGCAGGATCTAGCAAAGGGCAGAGTGGAAAAGTACAATTTAGGAATACACATGTACCCATGAATAACTTCCAACAACCAACAGCACTTAGTGTCATCATGCTCCGCCTTGTCTAACTAGTAGAACTAGTTAAACTAGAAGTGAACATACTGTCCCTCATGCTGAAACCCATGCTCAACACCACCATGGTAACCGGGCATCCATACCTCAATTTACCTGCTGGAGGTAGCCAGTCTTTGAAAGGTACTTTTGGTGGCATTGTCTAGTGCTGTCGGCTAGAGACTGGATTAACCCCTCGAGGACTGAAAGAGCAACCAATGGGAAGCTGGCGGAGCCCGTTAGTGACAGGGGCGTACCTGCACTTGCTGTTTCTGAGTGTTGAGCATGTTGGGGTCCACGGAGAGAGGTCCCAGGACACTCATCATCAGCTCCTTCTCTGCCAGCCAGTGGCCCAGCTGCTCCTCAGCCGCCTGGAAGAGGCCCAGGTGGTGGGATGAGGCCTCCAGCTGCTGCCGGCGGTGCTCTGCAGCCCCGGTGAGGCACTTCCAGACCTCATCTGCAAAGAGGAACGGCAACATGGGGCTCCTCATTAATCTCTCCCGCACACACACACACACACACGCACGGATGCACACTATCTTAGTAAGGACCATCAACTTATTTCTAAGGGGAAAAACCCTAATCCTAATCACGACATCCTTAACCCCTACCCAGCCCTTACTTTAACCAGAAGTAACCAAACAAAAAAGCTTTTGGGATTTTTACTTTTTTAATAGCAGTCATAGATTTGTATAAAAATAATACTGAGGTTTATATCGTGGGGATTTGAAGAATGTCAAACCCACACACACTTACAGGCACGCACACACCTCCTGCATTTCAATCACACCATCAGTATGAGACTAGGCCGTCATGCTTCTAGGCTGAGGCTTCTGCGTGATGTCACCGCGAGGCACCTGCAAGTTCAGCTTCCAGCAGCTCCTCTGTAAAGGCCCAACGCCGGGCTCACGTTTGCAGACAGAACTCACCGATCTGATTCAGAGACTGCTTCCACTTCGCCACTTCAGGAGAATCGGGATGATCCTGGACCAGCTTCAGGAGCTTCCCTCTTAGCTTCTGAACCTTCTCCTGATTCTGTTTCATGCCTTCTTCAAAAGCCTAAGAGAGATGCTGGTTAACACTTAAGGGTACAACCCATTCTGTCTATAGGCCCCATATCACCGATGACATTTGCAAGCAATCCCTCATAGCTATAGGGAATGCAAAGGCCCAACCTTGAATCTAGAAAATTCCATATCTCTCACTAAGGACATAACTTGTTTGGTACCTTCTGTTGTTCCATCTGGGTTCTTATTGAGTTCCTCTCAGCTGACACAGAGTCCCAGCTGGCCACCGTGTTCTTCATGTCCTCCAACCACTTCATGATGAAGTCGGTGTCTTCACGGGCCTCTCGAACCCGCAGCACCACTCCGTTCAGGTACCCGGCCCGGGACTTGAGAAGATCGCCCAAGCTCTGGTACCCACTGTTTACGTGTGAGAGGTCCTGCTGTACAGCCATGAGCTCTGTGAAAGGGTTAAATAGAAAACAAATCTTTGTGCAGATGCAGTGATAAATGGCTTGGCCAGATCATAAAAACTAGTCCTGGCATGACTCACTACTGCCATCGTCCCAGAGACAACCACATACAGTAACTCATCCCAGGGCACACTAAATGCTCAGATTTCTGTTATACCAGCATGTCAGGCCGACATAGGGCACTGGAACCACTCAGTGTTCATTCATTATCTTTCTGCCCTTACGAAAATGAACCATGGGTAGGAGCTTAGTAATCACAATTACCATGAGATACCATGGGTACTGTAAAAAACCCAAACCCAAAAAACCATAGGAAACCATAGTGAATTTCCGTAAGGGTGAAGAGCATGTATTCAAGTAAATCTCTGACAAACTATAATTAATCTATTACTAGCCCTTCTTGCTCAGTCCCTGCTGGTTCCCAGGAAGAATTCCAATATAATTTTTTTTTACCTTTGTTAGTCAGATAAGCTTGAGCACCTGAACCATTCATAACAGCAGAACCTAAGAAAACAAGACAGGGGAAAAATCACTGCTTTGTATGTGTAGCTCTGCGTCATCTCAGAACAACACCAGCGATCAGCCCCCACATTAATGATTCTGGGATCCTTCCCAGCTGAAAATGAAGACCGTAATTGCTTTGACTCCCTCCCCCACCCTATGCACCCCGTGTCCGTGCGTCAAACCGGGAGGCCGTGTCTGTGCTCTATGGGAGACCTGGAGGTGGGTGGTACCTGATTTGTGCGATGCCTTGATTTTGGCCGGAGACGTCAGCGCACCGATGAGGCTACAGAGAGCAGAGCCTTTGCTGTTAACATCCTGCAGGGCAGATGCCTTACAAGTCCACTGGTCCAGCAAGGCCTAGGAGAGAGCGTATACCATCCCGTAAGAGAAGGTCAAATGGAACTCCAACGCGGAGGGGATGAAGGCTTCGGTGATGGATGGGGATCCCAGCTGCAGGCTCGGTTTTGGACCACGCTCGCACAGAAAGAGCACAGGCCGCCCTGGCCTCGCTCCTAGCATGTAAATTCAGCAGTAACAGGAGGAGAGCTTCTCCCCTTTGATGTCAGGCTTGTTTATTAAAGCTTAATTTTTTACTTTTTATGTCGGACGATTTTTATCTCAGTGCTGCCTGTCTAAATGGGGGTTTTTGTGAGCTGAAATTCACACAACCACCCCACCACCACCCCACTAACCCCCCCCCCCCCCCCCCCCCCCCCCC
>JAODKL010000062.1:1040193-1055962 GCA_026780765.1 Petrocephalus schoutedeni
TACACTACCGCTGTAAACATGCCGGGTTCGCGGTGAGCTCCTGATGGAACAGCACATACACTACCGCTGTAAACATGGCAGGTTCGCGGTGAGCGCCTGAAGGAACAGCACATACACTACCGCTGTAAACATGGCGGGTTCGCGGTGAGCTCCTGAAGGAACAGCACATACACTCCCGCTGTAAACATGGCGGGTTTACAGTGAGCTCCTGATGGAACAGCACATACACTCCCGCTGTAAACATGGCGGGTTTACGGTGAGCTCCTGAAGGAAAAACACATACACTACCGCTGTAAACATGACGGGTTCGCAGCAGGCTCCTGAGGGAACAGCACATACACTACCACTATAGAATACAATAAACATCACTACTAATACAGATTCTTGTATTGTATTTCAAATTACTTTAATGTTTATCAGATTACGTTCATATTTATATTCTGTTTATTACTGTTACTTGCACAACCAGTGAGATGGTATTTTCACGTCAGTGTCTGATTCATGGATCATACAGCTGAGAATAGCCATAAAATACTTTGAATGTGACGTGACTCTGTACGGGGGACTGGTCACAGGGCTGTATAGCCATTATGCCCCCGCCCCGGCCCAGCGGCGATTCTGACTCACTGTGACTGTCTGGAGGTCCCTGGCCAGGCTCTCCTCACCGCAGGAGGCCTGGCCGAGGGGCACTCTCTCCCTGGACTCCTCAATCCACTTCCCGAGGGCTTCTGCAGCCGAATGAAACTCGTTCAGCTGGCTCTGGCAGGAGGACACCTCAGCCTCCCTGAAAGGAGGGCAGATGCACGTCAGCGTCTACGAGAACATCCATCTGTGCCTGTCTCTGACTGTCTGTGTCTCCAGGCAACATACAGGGTGTATTACTAGAAGAGGAATAGTCTGCACTTAAACCCTAAGAAAGAGGATGTGGGTCAGTCCTGCACAGAAATATAGCTACTACTACATCTGAAAGGTCCAACCCACTTCACCCCCCACAAGTTTGTGTTACTCACTTCTCTTTCAAAGTGTCTTTGAAGGCCTCAAAGCTGTTGGATAGCATTTCCAGTTTGCCATGGATCTGAGCTTTGCTGGTCTCTGAGCCTATGTCCACCAACTCACTGGATAGTTGCTTCAACATCTCAATGTCCCTGGAGTGCTCAGAAAGCTCGGTGCTGGTCTCCTGCAGCATCACGGAATACTTCATCATAATGTGTTACAATGCAGAAGTGTCCATGTCACCAGGGGCTACATGGCCACGGTCTTACCTCCATCATCTGGGAAATCTCAGTCACGCTGGTCCCAGGCCCCTCCGTTTCAGACAGGTCCAGTGAGCGCTTGGTGACAAACTGCTGCACCTTCTCTGAGGTCTTCTCAAAAAGTTCCACCTTATCCCTGAGCTCCTCCAGCTTGTTCACCTTCTTCTTGTGTTTCTCGCAGGTGTCGGAGAAACGTTGAGACAGGGCGTCCATCTTGGCTTGTAGAGCCACTGCCGCTGATGGTTCTGCAGTCTCAATGAACTTCTTCACCTTGGACTTCATCGCCGACAAACTGCTCTGACGACTCAACATGTCCTGCTCCATGGCCTGGCAACACGAAAGACACATGGGGTAATAAGGAAGAGTGCCACCTGCTGGCTGGGACAAGCACTGCAAAACAGGGGTAACTGACCAAACTGTGAATGTTAGAGCATGCATCCCATCATGCACTGCTCACCAAGCCCCACCCTTACCGCCTCCTTGCTGAGCACATCCCTGATAGAGGTGGAGCTCAAGGCCACTGGGTCACTCGGCCCTAGGTTCTTCTCCACGTTCTCCATCCATGTCATCATCTCATCCAGTCCGTCCTGGACGCTGAGGGACCGTGTCAGGGTCACCTGCAGCTTTTCGTGACGGTCGCTCACCGACTTGGATAGGTTGTCATACCTCTCCGCAATGTCCTCTGGAGTGCGGTTTCGACAGAAAGTGAGGTCAGCACTTTATGATAACACTGTGCCATTAAACTATTGGTATTTTAACAAAAAGGTGGCCCTGGACACTACAACATAAACCAAAGCCACCTGATTCCACAATGTCAGACTACAAATGAACACTGAATCCTGGAAAACCTGGAAGCTTCCATCTGCCACCTTCGCTTAAAATCGCTTCGCTGGCATTTCCCCCCCCCTCACCTACGATTTCTTGGATCTCGTCCTGGTTGGTCAGCAGGCCACCCTCAGCCGTGATCAGGGCATCGGTCACCTTGCGCAGGGTCTCCATAGCAGCCTGGCGTCCGGAGGTCTGTCCCTGCAGGGCCTGGGGATAAAAAGGGCACAGTGGCCCCAGAAGGTTGGACAGGGAATGGAAGCCACGCAGCCTGATAGCAAAGGAAGAGCAGGTTTCCTGGTGTAACGAGCTCTGCAATGGGCCTCCACAGCTACCCAAATTACATTCGTAATTTAATGCTTTGACATATAATCCTATTCTTTATTCTTATAAAGTGCATCACGCTCATGTTTAATTTACAGGAAATGAGGAACCAGCAAGTTGCACTGTTACCTCATAGGGTTCCTCTGCTGTGTATGTGTGTGGAATTTGCATCAATGAAGTAAATATAAATATAATATATCCAATGTTTAAGATAATGCAGTATGTACTGGCCAGCTAAAGGGAATTCCCTCTCAAAGGGAAGTCCCCCTGAATAAATCCAGTAGGTTCAATCAGTTCTACATAGACATGTCCCTGGATCTAAAGGGGAATCATGTTATCGGAGACACAAAGCCTTTCTGTTCCACCGCCTGATTCAACCCATCATCACAAATTCCCAAGGAGATATAACGTGACACGGATTCGGTTCCTATCCCATATGTGTGTGTGTCGGAGAGGAATTTGATCAGGGTGAATCACAGAGAAACAAAACAGGGCACTTTGAAACACCCCCGTCCAAATACCGAAACTGGGAGGACGTCAGAGTCACAGGAGGCCAGGCCGGGCCGTTCCATCGGAGCAGCACCGCACCGGGCTCAGCTCAGAGCGAGCCTATAAATAGCGACTGCTCCGCTCGGTGGGAGGAAGGACTTTATAAGGCAAAGTCAGGCTGCTGGGGTGTGACGGGAGCGTGTGCGGGGGCGTGTGCGGGGGCGCGTGCGGCGCCTGGCGGCTGCGTGGGGCACGCTGGCCCCCGGCAGTGCTGCTCAGCCTGCCTTGGTCTCCTCCAGCTGTCGCTGCAGCGTCTGTGGGTCGGCGCCGATGGGCTCGGACTGCAGCCTGCGTGCCTCCTCCTCCGAGCTGGCCAGCCAGGCCAGGAGGCTGTCGCTCGTGCCCTGGTACTGCCCATACTTCTCCACCACATCCTTCAGGCTGCTGCCGAGCTGGGTGCACTGAAAGCACAAGGCCAGGGGAGATTTCTCAGCGCAGTCTGGGTTGGTTAATGAGTTAGTTGTGCTGGCTTTATCCCATGCCAGTAACTAGCGCTATTGTCATATGGCAAGAGCATATAGATATTAAAACCAAAATGGTAAAAAACGTCATATATAATTATAAAATATTACACTTAAAACAATCTTAATAAGATTGAATAAGAATAAGAAAACAGCCTCTGGCTTGACTTAAATAAAAAGCTCTTTTAATGAGCAAATCAAAGGGTAACCAGTGTCAAGGGAAGAACGCCACAATAAAAGGTGTTTAACATGTCACATGCAAGCAGGAGGATGACCATCTGTAAGTAAAAGCCCTAGCATAGATAACTCTGTAGCACTTTGTGAGTCACACAGCTTTCGAGCACTGCAATAGGATCCCATGGAGCACACTGGGATAAGCCTACTGGTGATCAATGGGAAAAATGCAATGTTACTAAAGAAATGCTGCCACCCAGCGGCCATGTTAAGAATTTCCATTGTCATAAATAAACCTCTCTGCATGAATGTAGCTAAACTTGCGGGAAAACTGGCCCATTATTGGTAAATTGCTTTTGCAGAAAAGACGCACTGCGAAGTGGCTCAGCACCTCATAAGTTTATCATAGTGCTGCTGCGATGTCAGGCCCGTCACAGTGCTGAGGCCTCCTAGCGTCCATGTGACACTGTGACTGACTCGCCTACGCCCACCGACCGGCGTACCTCCAAGTGCACAGCCTTGTAGCGGCCGGCCACTGCGTCCAGCCTCTCCTTCACAGCGGCGCAGGTCCCCGACGTGTCCACCTCCATGCCGCCAGAGTCAGCCTGGCCACAGGCCTTGGCGGCATCCAGAACCTTCTGCCCGGAGATGGTGATGAAGCGCAGGTCGCCCTTGTGTGAGATCACGTCCTCGGAGAAGCTCTTCTGCCGCGCCAGCTTCTCAGACAGGACGTCCAGCCGGCCAGTCGGTCCCCCCAGCTCTTGGGCGGTCGCCTCCGCCTCCTGCAGCCAGGCCTCGAACTCGCCGCAGTCGCCCTGAAACTGCCGCAGCTCCTCCTGCGCGGCCTGAACCTGCTTCATCTGCAGCTCGGCCCGCGCCAGGGATGTGTCATAGCGGCTACGCAGGTCCTGGACGTCGCGCTGCAGCTTGGCCCTCTCCCCCGGGGACAGGACCTGGCCCTGCCGGTCCAGCACGGCCTGCGCCGACTGGGTGGCAATGATCAGGTCCTGCTGCTGGGACAGGATCTCCTGGTAATGGGCCTGCAGGATGAGGAGCCGGGCTTTGGGTCAGTGTATCGGCACTGAAGCCGGGCCCAGAGAGCGATCTCATAGACAGAGGAAGGCTTAAAGCATCTAACCAGCTCTGAATACAGACTCAGATGCTCTGCAGAAGATCGACAAGACATCAAGTAGCAATTAATTAATCTACTGGTATTTCCCCATAAAAAATACCTCCCAAACAGGCTGTTTTGTAACAGTTCAGCCTGGTCAGGGTTGCAGGGAAAAGCTAAGCGTGGGTACGCACTAAAGGGGGAAAATAACCAAGGAAACCCAACAGCCACCTTGACTCTGTCAATCTGCTTGTCCAAGTCCATCTGGTGGCCGTTTTCCTCCGTCCCGGCCACGATGGAGATGTTCCCATTGGCGTCGTCCTCGCCGCTCAGTGCACTCGTCTCCGTCTCCAGCGGCGGGTTCCCGTTCTGCTTGGCGAGCTCGTTCTTCTCCTGGTCCTTCCCAATACTGGATATCCAGTCTAAGAGACCTTCAATTTTGCTTTTGCTCTCTTCCAGCTGCTCCACCGCGGCAACCTGGAAGTCATACAAGGAATCAGTTCACCAGTCTAATACTCTGCTTTGTCTATCTCCGGAATTGTAATTGTTTATAAGGACAATTGTAATAAAATGACAAATAAAAAACCACAGAATAAAAATAATTTCCTACTGTAATATCAGAAAAAATCTTGAGTAGAATGTCTGCATCTCCTTACCGTCGCAGTCTCTTGTTTGATGGCAGTGGTCATGACCTTCTGTAGATCCTTCCTGGAGTCCTCAGCTCGCTTTCTCAGCAGCTCAGACTTCTTCCTGGCCTCCTCCATCTTGCTCTCGATGGCAGCAATCTGCTCGGGGGTCAGCTTGTCCCGATTCTCCTCCAGGAACTTGTTGGTGTTGCTGACGACCTCAGCGAGGGCATCAGCATTCGCCTGGACGTCCTCCAGCAAGGACTATAGAAAAAGCAACAGGGATTCATTCAGGAGGACTTCGCAAGTACAGATGAAGTCACACCATACGATAGTGGCATGAAGTGAAACACCAGTGGAGTCTGAGGCTGAGGTGAGCAGAAGCACCTACCTGATGCTCCTCCTGATACTGCTGCACATCCACGCCGTCTCCACGCCCAGCCAGCTGCTGCTGGCCAACGAGCTTGTTCTCCACCTGGGTCAGGCTGTCACACACGTCCTGCAGCCTCTGCTTGCACTCCGTCTGCTTCTCCACAGCACTCTGTGAAAGGAAGCGGTGCTTTG
Source organism: Petrocephalus schoutedeni (assembly GCA_026780765.1). Taxonomy (NCBI): domain Eukaryota; kingdom Metazoa; phylum Chordata; class Actinopteri; order Osteoglossiformes; family Mormyridae; genus Petrocephalus; species Petrocephalus schoutedeni. The sequence goes on from JAODKL010000062.1 coordinate 1,046,081, forward strand.
AGCAGGCCCTCCATGTCAGCGCGCCACCCGACGAGCTCGCCCACCACCACCACGCCTAGAGTATGCTGTAAACATGCTGGCCGCCCTGGGGACCACACAGGAGACAGGAGCGTGACAGAGGGGCAGGCAGGGCCTGGATGTTAGTGCTGCCAGTGTGCCAAGTCATCCATGCACACACCAGACACGGTCCCTCAACTGCAGTTAGATTTCAGAGCATACTGGGTGTCTCACGGCCTGAAAGAACACGAACATTACCAGGGAGAGTTAGTGTTTCACCAGTGGAAAATAGCAGTTTTCTTTTCTTTCAAGTTTCGTTTTAGGGAAAAAAAAACATGCAGTGTTATCATCATTGTCTCAAAAAAATCAGACAAAACACCTGAAAGCTGTGTACTGCTTAAAGCGTTCATATACAGGTATGAAATAGCAGTGCTTCACTTTATAATTGCTTACTATTTATATTAATATAAGTGACACACTTCAACATGGCAATAAGTAAACAATAAGTAAAAATATGCATATGAGATTGATGGTGGCTTTATGTCACACATCCTTAAGTGTGTAAACGGCTTACACTGAGAACTTATCCCAGACAAATGATCTGACATAAAGTCAAACATCTCATCAACAATTCAAAGCACACAGTGAGGCAGGGCCAACACTCGTCAAACCTTCTGCTGATTCTCCTCCACCCTGATCTCCAGATAGAGATCAAGCGTGTGCCGCTGAGTGGAAACCTTCTCCATGAGGTCCTTAAATGCCCTCTGGGTGGCACTGAGAGACTGGAGCAGATTTTTACTCTGAGAGGGACTCAGGTATTGGGCATGCTCCGATATGAAGTACTGGACCTCAAAAGCAGTGTTCTCCAGCTGCTGGCGAGTGGCGGACAGGTTCTCCTCCATGTCCTTCAATATCATATTGAGTGATAATTAATAAAACGTGAATACAGTCAACTTCCATATTATTTGGCAGTACAGCTAATCTAGAAAACATGCCATTTCAGAAAGACGTACCTTGTTTTTTTGAATGCGTTCCTTTATTTTATCTAAGTCATCCATATTCATAATATCAAAACTGGAGACTGTCTCAGAAGTGTCATCAATAGACACTGACATCTTTTGAAGGGATCTTATAAGATCTTGGAATGAAGACTCTAAATGAAACTACATGAGAAATATATATTTTAGATTGATGTTTGAACCTACCAAAACGAAAAAATTATTCCCTTCATTCGAGTTTCTCCAAAATTTACAAAGTATATATGTGATACTCCAAGCCAGAAGCCAAGTCAGAGACACTGACCTTTCCTGCCTCGATGCCCCGCACTATAGAATCGTTTCTATCTGCAGACATTTCACGAATGTCAGAAAACCGGAGCTGCACGTCTCGGAAAGCTGTGGTCAGATCCCGGCGGATCTGTGCAGGAACGTGTCCGTTAGCAGACCTTAGCATGTGTCCAGCGACACGCAGATCCGTAGCGAGAGTGTCGGCCAAAGCAGAGAGCTGTGCTTCTAGTGACTGGAAAGAGAGAGTGTGGCTTCTGTCAGCACCAGGACATGCGTTAAGGAGCGTGAAGAAGCCCAAGCTCTATACATGCAAAGATACTTGACTACGGAGCAGAAATAACGTTAAGGAGAGAAAAAACATCTGCTTCTGCTTCTATTGATGTGAAAATTACTGACCTTAGCTTCCTCCAGCTGACTGTGCAATCCTTCCATACTATCGCTCAACAGGCCTTGACTCTCAAAGTCGTTCTTAATATCCTCAAGAACATCTGTATGATCCTGAAGTCTGCCCACAAGTTCCAGATAGTTTTGAGTGGAGTACTGTAACAGACAAAAAAATAGTATTGAATGTAACTGTTTCACAACTGGTTCAGATAATCCACAAATCAGTGAGATATTGCTTAGCTATCTGAGGTATGCTAGTGGTCGATTAAAAAAATACATGGGTATATTGGATGGTTGCTGCAAGTAATGGTGATATATTAGCAGTGGATTGGAAATGGCTAAACTAACACACTTTGACAAGCATAATAGCATAGTTTTGCACCATTATGAAGATCATTTAAACATCACTTTCTTTGGCTAAGACTTTTGCACAGTACTGTACTTCTGAATAAGTTTTACACGCAACTAGTTTTTCTTACCTCACATATTGTTTTGTCGTTGTCTTCTGTGATTTTAGCTGATTCATGGTTATCTGACTGCCAAGAAGTGACAGAAGAGGGAAAAGACCCCAAATGGGGAGCATCTTGAAGGCTCCTAAGGATGCTTGTTTGCTCATCGCTGAGCACCTGCTCATGGCCAGCCTCCTGACAGGAACTATCAGTCACCACACAAAGGACCGTTTTAGCAGCTGACTCATCCAATAGTTTTGAGTTCTTTCCTGAATCTATAGACTGATCCCCCAGAATATTTTCATCCGAAAGATTTTCAAAAGTTATATACAATTCTGAAGCAGGAATTCCATCTCCACTATCAGAGTCAACTGAATCTTGTTTCTTATCAGTTACGTTTCTGGTTTCAATGATTTGGGTGACTTCAGCTCCCAAATCAGGTATATATTCACATGTCAGTGTTAAATTACAGCTCTCTGCTGACAAATGTACCGCGGGATGTTCCTGTGCACCACCACCAGACACTGACTGATCACTGTCCATGGACACAATGCTTCGGGCACCACAGCCAGCTTCAGAGTCTCTCTCCACTGTGAGGACCATTTCAGATGCTACATCTGGCAAGCCTCCAGTATTCTCTGCTTCACACCCATAGGTTTCCTTCACAAAGGTTCCTTCCCATTGCTTGTCAATTACTTCAGATGCTGAAGGATGACCCTCTTCTGCGATGTTACTGTGTCCACAGCATGGGTCAATGGCCATCTTGTGTGTTTCGTCATTTAGGGTAGATGTTTGAAGTACTGAAGTGTTTCTCTGAGACACCTTATCATTCAAATTATGCAAGAGAATTTCATCAGACATGAAGGGAGTTTCTTCAGCTTTGCTTTTGCCCATTCCTACTAAACCAGATACAGTTGCTGAGTCAGCCATTTCATTATTCTGAGTAGCATTTTGCATTTCAGTCACCTGTGCTGAGCTATGCATTTCATCAACCAAAGCTGAATCGAGTTTTTCAGGTGCCTGTGATGAATCATGCATTTCAGAGATCCGAGTTACATTGTGCATCTCAGATATCTGTGCTGAGCTACATATTTCATTGATAGGTGATGAACTGAGATTTTCAGATACCTGTGATAAACCGTACATTTCAGTGACCTGAGTGGCATTGTGCATTTCAGATATCTGTGCTGAGCTACGCATTTCATCAATGAATGCTGAATCGAGATTTTCAGATACCTGTGATGATCCCTGCATTTCAGAGACATGAATTACATTGTGCATCTCAGATATCTGTGCTGAGCTACGCATTTCATCGATGAATGCAGAATCGAGATTTTCAGATACCCGTGATGATCCATGCATTTCAGAGACATGAGTTACATTGTGCATCTCAGATATCTGTGCTGAGCTACGCATTTCATCAAGTGTCACTGAACTGAGATTTTCAGATACCTGTGATAAACCGTACATTTCAGTGATCTGAGTGGCATTGTGCATTTCAGATATTTGTGCTGAGCTACGCATTTCATCAATCAATGCTGAATCGAGATTTTCAGATACCTGTGATGATCCATGCATTTCAGAGAATTGAGTTACATTGTGCATCTCAGATATCTGTGTTGAGCTATGCATTTCTTCGATCAATGCTGAATCAAGATTTTCAGATGCCTCTGATGATCCATGCATTTCAGAGACATGAGTTACTTTGTGTACCTCAGATATCTGTGCTGAGCTACGCATTTCATCGAGTGTCACTGAACTGAGATTTTCAGATACCTGCGATAAACCGTACATTTCAGTGATCTGAGTGGCATTGTGCATTTCAGATATTTGTGCTGAGTTACGCATTTCATCAATCAATGCTGAATCGAGATTTTCAGATACCTGTGATGATCCATGCATTTCAGAGAAATGAGTTACACTGTGCATCTCAAATATCTGTGCTGAGCTATGCATTTCATCGATCAATGCTGAGTCAAGATTTTCAGATGCCTCTGATGATCCATGCATTTCAGAGACACGAGTTACTTTGTGTACCTCAGATATCTGTGCTGAGCTACGCATTTCATCGAGTGTCACTGAACTGAGATTTTCAGATACCTGCGATAAACTGTACATTTCAGTGATCTGGGTGGCATTGTGCATTTCAGATATTTGTGCTGAGTTACGCATTTCATCAATTGATGCTGAATCGAGATTTTCAGATGCCTGTGATAAACCATGCTTTTCAGTAATCTGCACTGAATTGAACATTTCAGTTATTTGTAATGATCCTGGCATTTCAAATATCTGAGTTGAGCTACTAATTTCATTTGGTGTTGAATCAAGATTTTCAGATGCCTGCAACAAACCATGCATCTGAGTGATCTCAGCTGAGTTGAGCATTTTGGTAATGCACAATGAAACAGGCTTTTCAGATATTTGTGTTGAGCTATGCATTTCAATGACTGGTGTTGAATCAAGCATTTCAGGCACCCAGGATAAACTGTGCCTATCGGCGATCAATGCTGAACTCTCCTTTACAATGTCCTCCACCTCCACATTTACTGGAACATTCTCCAATTTTTCCTCACTTCTTTCACCCTCATACTGCTCGGGTTCAGCACAGTTTGTCAGACAAAGATCTTCCTGAACTTCAAACACTCCAAGATGATGCCTATTTACAGATTTATGTGAAACAGCAACTGTACCAGTTTCTTCATGAACTACCATCACATTCTGTGGAGGCACCCCGGGTTCAAAGTTGTTCAAAGCCAGTGTTTCAGTTTTGAGGTTATAAGGCATCTCCTCACCCAACACAATGTCTGCGGGACAGCTGATTAAGTCTTTCTGGTCTGACATCTCACTGACATCATTATTTTGATAGCCAGTTTGTAAACCAAAAATGGTGCTACTGTATTCCTTATTGACCATGAATGAATGAGCCACACGAGAGTCAGTGTTCTCACATGTACCAGATCCATCATGTTGTTCTTCGTGCTCCCTGTCCTGTGCATTGGTAGATACCTCTGCATAATGGGTACAGCATAGTGAGGCAACATGCTCACCGTCATCTTTGACTCCATCACTCACACTAGACAAGTCTGAGCTCTCAACCGGCACTTCCTTGACACAGATAGTGTTTCTCAGCACAGACTGGTCAGACAAATTCCTTGCAACAGATGCTTGTAATCCAGATCCTTTAACATCCACATACTGATTAGTAATTGCATCGATAGCAGGATCTTCTGTTGCCTTACCGGAAATGGATGGATCATCTGGTTTATTATTAATCTCTTGACTAACAGCATCTAAAGACCGTGAACGTTCTATCATGTGTTTAAGATTTACCGATATGTACTGGTCATCTGTCAAATATAGTCCTTCAGTTTCATCAAATAACCGATCATCAGTAAGGTCTCGGACCCACATTGTCTTATCTTCATACTCCCCCACATGCTTTCCTGACATTGTGCATTCTTCCTGCAGACAATCAGTTTTAAGATCTTCTAAAATGTCTGGACATTGCCTTTCTTGAACATATTTTAGATCACTTATAACGGAATTCATTACTGTCCCAACTGTCCGGTCTGATCTGAAAATCTCTTCAACCAGGTCATCAGATCTAAGACTTTGCTCCAATGGCACACTAACAGTAATGGATTTTCCCAAACTTTTCTGGTGTTCCATGATCTGCAGTGCAACTTTTGAGGTTATTGAGCCCTTTGCCACAGCTTTTTTGAGAACCAAAAGAGCTTGATCGCATGGCACATGAACATCGTCGAATTCTAAGGCTAAGAGTTCCAAAGCAGTTCTTTCATCTAGAAGTCCTTTACTGATGGCAGCATTGAGATCATACCGCTTCCCAGATGTGACATCCAAAATTCCACCTTCCTCAAGTTGTGCTTTCAGGAGATGAACAGCATATTTCTGTTCCTCCTTCTCTCGCCAAACTCCATCATCATATGCTGATTGTTCTCCATGTTCAGCTGAAGACTCAAAGCTGGACACTGGTGACTTCTCCCCTTTGGTCTCTCCCATTTCTGTTTGCTTGGCATGTCTCACACTCTCATTTTTCTTGGCCTGGCTTTCAGAAACATCTAAGTCATCAAAAGCCTTACATTTCAGTTCAGCATCTTTTTGGTATGAGTGAGCAATGCTTTGTTTCTGGGTATGAAGTGCATTTTCAGAAAAACCATGTAGTTCAGTTTCCGGCTCCATGGCATCAGCCTCATAGCTCCTGGATTCTGTAAGCGTTTCATAACCACCTTGGGACTGTTCTGTTTTTTGGTCATTAGCTTTATGACATGAGATGAGCTCATCCACATCATTTACACACAAACAACCTTGATCTTCCGCACTGTTGCCATGGTAGTGGCCCGCGCCTGCTAACTTCTCAGTGCAGTCATCCTTTATTGAAGTCTCCCTTGAGGCCAAGTCATTAATGCTATTAGTGGCATTGTGCTGCGTTTCAAGGCTCAGTTCCATAATGTTCTCTGTGAAAAGTTTGGCCATTTTATTTAATTGACCATCACATATTAAAAGCCTTTGTCCTGATTTGGGGTCCATGTAGCTATTCATCATAAGGTAAGAAACAAACAGCTTCCTTGCTTCTGTGGGCGAGGGAATGAGAATGCTCTTTGCATCTATTGCCAAATCTTCAGCACCTTGGTGGGATCCTTCCAGCTGAAGCTCTCGCCAAGACAGCCACGTGGAAAACCTGTCATTCAGTTCATCGATATCAGGGAATGCATCGGGGATTTGGACAGTCTTCAGCACGTCATATGTGCATTTGTTTATCAAACCATATTCCGCTGCAGATTCAAAGCTGACAACTTTGGAGATTTCTGGTACGTAAAAGGCTGCAATCTTTCGCCTGTTGCTTAGCAGCTTGCAGGCAACCTGTTTGGTTATTATCTCATGATACAGAGAGGTTGACACAGTCAAGATTTCACCAGAATGAGGCCAGATAAGTCCCATAAAGCCCTTCTGTCTTTCCAGGACTAAGAGAGCACTGCTAGAGCTCATTAAATTGCATTGCACGGCCTCATCAATTGTTAATCTTTCGCCGTTGTGAGGATTAACAATGCCACCATTCTGGGCCTGAAAGCTCAGTATTCCACAGGCAGTGTCCTGGTCAATCAAGCCTGCTGCTAGAGCCTCCTCAACAGTCAGCCTGAAGCCTGTTTTGGGGTCAACGATACCGCCAGCAAATAACTGAGCACCCAGCAGTCGGAGCATTGTCTCTCGATCGATGAGTCCTTCATGCATGGCTCGCAGGATGCTGATCTCTCTGCCAGACTTCAAAGATATGGTTCCATCTCTTCCTCTTTTCACTGGGAGTAGGTGGAGGCCAGTGTCTTCATGAAGGATGCTCCTCTGCACAAGCTGGATAAGCGAGACCTTCTCCGCCGTGTTGGGGTCTATCAGGTTTTTCCAGTTGTTTTGCTTCTCAAGTACCTTGACATACAGCGAAGCGGGCATCAGGCCATACTGAAACGCCCTCTCCAAGTTCAGGACGTCCCTTGGGTACATCACTCTTAACCCGCCTGTCGCCAGCTGGATCTCAATTATCTTAATGGCCATTTCCTCCGAAATAGTCCCATCTTTCACCGCAGCTATGACAGGGAACGGCTCTGAAGCAAACCTCGCACTCAGGGTGCACTGGTTCGCCTTGTTCAAGTATAATAGCTGCTGGTAGGTGGCTTCATCTACCAGTTTGTGCTTGTAAGCTTCCTCCAGATCCACACACATTCTGAATTCAGGTATAATCAGTCCAGATGTAATCATCTGAGCCTCAAGCAGACTAAGCCCAGTAGACTGGTCAATAAGGCCACATTGTACTGAGCGACAAACACTGTAGACAGCTCCACTGGCTACCTCCAGTATCCCTTCAATGTTCTGAAAATCCTGCAGAAAAAAATAAAAAATATTAAGGCCTGGAATTTTCAATTTCAAACCAACTGCACTATATATATCTATATATAACTATATCTATTTAACGTCATACTGGTTTTGATTTCTAGTTAAAATGAAACTGAATATGTACTCACCAGTCAGTCAGGCACATGAATGCTAAGAGTTGCCAACGTTATAGTGCAAGGCTGTTTCAGAGTTTCAACAGCGTGAAGAGCACATTAAAAGCGGCCATGCATCTGTGAACAGAGTATTTCTGCATTTTGCCAAAACAAAATTAGTTATAGACACAACTGTGAGCTTTGTTTTAACTTTTGGATCACCTGTGAAGATAAAAAACGTACATCTGCACCTTGATTTCACCTGCAGCTCTGAAAGGTTAGGAGGAGGGTGAGAGACAGTCATGCTTTGCATGTTTACAGCATACTCCTTACTAAGGACCTACTACGAGGCTGTCTGGGTGGCGGATTTGTGATTCCCACAATGTACGCACAGTCCTGTGGCAGCCTGTGGGACCACCACTTTTAAACACTTGATTGAAAGGAACAAGAAAAACGTGGCGTCACATGCATTAGGTCACGCGCATAAGAAGTAAACAAACAAACAGAAACTGTTAGTTGTGCACCATGCAGTCGTAGGTGGGCACCAACGGCAGAGAGGAGCCGGTTCCTCACCGGCTCGGCTGCAGGAACCTGCTCAGCACACTGCTGGGATAGGTCACTGTACGCCTGGTTCAGAACCTTCAGCTGCTCTTTAATTTCCTTTTTCTCCTCCTCAGACAGCCTGCAACGTGGAGGCACAAGAGTCACATACGTTTGTTCTACCTTAGGATGCCCGTTCACAAGTTCATAAAATGCTGCAGAAACAATTAACTGGAAGATAAAAAACCCAGGCATGCTCATGGAAACCCAACTGGAAGGGTAGGAGGCTGCTTTTGAAGAGCTAGAAGGTTCACACACCTGCCATTGAATCTGCTCAGCATCATCTGTGTGGTCGTCAGAGCTTCTGCCACCTGCTCCTTCATAGCCCCCAGTTCCTCTGTCGAGACCTGAAACATCGGCAGAAGTTAGACGGCCGCACTGCTCAGGTTTACCACCTCGCCACTGATCCATGTCTCAGTGTGGGCTCAAAAGCGTCACGGAAACTAAGTAGATATAAACCATTTTAAGGTGTCTAACGTCCCTTCCTAAGAAGACGATTGTGGTAGGGCTTTACTTAAGTCAGCTGTGGGATTGTCAATGCCCCTTTAGAAAACAGTTTAAAATATCTGTGGAACCACATAAAAATTTAGATTTTTTTTACACTTCCTGTTTTCTCTTTCAGCTTAGTTTCGGATGAAACTGTACAATGATAAATTAATACATCACAACATTTTGGGGAAAAATAAATAAAACCACAGAAAATGTATGCCTTAGTTCCTCTCATTCAAATTGTTTCCTGGATTTCCTCAGTTAAAAAAGCAGCAAGATTAGCTGCCGTATCATCTAAAAAATGATAGAAATGAGTTCTCTGGTGGCATTTGGTTCATCGGTAAAGGAACTCGAGCAGAGGTTGAGCCCTCGAGTTAAGGTTTTAAACATAAGAATATAACAGCAGGTGGCAGTGTGCATTTAAGAATTTGCACAGTGGAGCACGGAAGCGGGACTGACTCCATGGGCTCCTCTCATAATCATGCAGAAAGCATGATTCATGGTGCATGTACATGCATGATTAATTATAATAAAGCCTGCTGCTGACTGCCACTTGGTCTGCACTAGCCATGTAAAATACACTCTCAGAGACAGTGTATGAGACTTATTTTCATTGCCGGAAAAACAGCCTACGTGTTGGCATTAAACGGGGGGCGGGGGTGTGTGTGTGTGTGTGTGGGG
>JAODKL010000062.1:1056011-1079937 GCA_026780765.1 Petrocephalus schoutedeni
GGTGTCTGTCACCATTCTTAGGATACTGCAGACAGAACAGTAAGTAAGTTGGGGGGGGGGGATTCAGTGCCAAATGGCAATGCTTTGACTTGCATTCCCACTTAATTCTGTGTGATTCTTTATGTACACTTTCAAATTATGTACAATGTACATAATTATGTATCATGTGCAATTATGTACACTTCCAAATGGTGAAATGTAAATTATGAAGTGAAAGGGGGTATATCTACGGTAATTATTTTTGGTAGGTTATATTTTATGTGAAACGAGTCTTGTTCCTTGCCTTGTGACATTTCGGGTTCTGGGGATGTTTATGACCTCACAGTTACCACTGGTCAGTGGTAACACCTTTCACGAGGGTTCAGGTTGATACACAGCTGGATACCACAAAAAATAACTTGGTCCTACAAAAATTTCACCAGGCTGAGTTTGTTGAGGAACACTGAATGGAGACCTGAGGGATGGGCAGCATGGACAGGGACCTGCAGGCCTTAGCAGACCATTTACCTGCGGCTGACTAGCTGCTTCTCTACTGCTGCCACCACCACCTTTCACAGCCTTATCTTGTTTGCTAAGGCCCGTTTTCATACTGGACATCCAGTCTAGCAGCTTATTGACCTTCTCACTGTGCTCCTTCTTCTCTTCGTCTACAGATTTCTGGGATTGGGGGAGAGAGAGTCAGATTGGGGGAGGGAGAGTCAGATTGGGGTTGAGAGAGTCAGATTGGGGGAGGGAGAGTCAGATTGCCTATTACGGCAGGTCAATGTGGTATAATGTGTCACAAAAAAAGCAGACAGGGAAAGCATGGACGTGTTTGGAAACAGGGTAAGCTCCTGCCAGATGTAGTAAGGTGATGGTTTAACTTGTTAGAATAGTTAAAACATGCAATACTTTTAAGTTATTGTTTAATATGATTATATACTGGAGAATACAGCAATGGAACAGCTGTGATTCAGAGATTCATCAAAATCCATTATTAGATATAGTATACAAAACAAACATAAATCTTCATAGAATACATATGCATTAATGATTTAAATGTCACACAAACAAAAAGAAAAAGAAATAATCCTGGCTCTTAAATTCCTGAAGATTATGAACAGTATATATCTTAATACATCTTATTTTATTTACATTTTCATTTGACACATGCATCAAATACAAGTGTTCTGAAATTTATGCCAATGCTCTCCGGTTTACAGGAATTTAATCATCATCAGTACATCCAGATGTAATGGAATGATGAGGATGCACCAATTGAATGAAGTTTGGTTGCCTCCAGGAGTTTGAGGCCGGTATGACGATCATGGACGGCTCTTTCTAGGGCATCCTTGAATGACATTTTCCTTTTAGTCTTGGGACAGCTCAGATTTTTAGTATAGGACTTCTCATCTTTCAGTTGCGTGAAAACAGCTTCCTCGACCAGACCGCTCTGGATGGCCTCCTCCATCTTGACTCGAGCCTGAGTCTGCGGGTGGAGCAGGCCTCCTGTAAGGAACTGGTATTCAAGGCATCTGAAGCCTATATCTCTTGGGAGCAGATTCTGTTGCATGGCTTGGGCCACGGACAGGATCTTGGATGTCTGTGGGTGCACAATGCCAGAGCAGGCTTGCTCAAACTGTAGGAGCTGGCGGGCTAAGGCCTCATCCAGAAGCCCTCTTCTAACAGCCTCAGCAACTTTCACCTTCTCTCCTGTTGATGGTTCACAAATGCCACCGGTACACACTTGTGCCTCAAGCAGCCTGATGGCAGTAAGTCTGTCTAATAAATTCTGTTGGAGCCCTTTATAAATGGATACCCTTGACTTTAGACTGAAGTCCCAAAGCCCAGCAACAGGAGAATGGGGATCTTCATAGATAGTCTTCCTCGAAATCAAGATGTCTGCCAGCTCATTGATACTTAGAAGCCCTGATTGATATTTCCCTAGTTCTGCTTTATCTAGCATCTTTAAAGTCAGTGAATGTTCAATGCAAAACTGCCTTCCGCTTTTATAGTCTGTCAAAATGTGCAACATCCCACCACTTGAATCAGTCACAGAGCTTTCCTTCCAATCTGTCTCCTGCTGCGAGAGCAAAAGGTAGGTCTTCCGGTCAATCTGTTTGTCCCTAAACGCCTCATACGTCGACATTTCAGCACCATAACAGCTGTTGATGACTGATATTCTGTGAGTGCGAGTAAGGGTGATGCTTGAGAGGTGCCGGTCACCGATGGGCAGGAGAAACACACGACCATCAACATCAAAGACGCACGTTTTGAGCAGCTCGCAGTAGTAAGCCTTCTGGCCTGTGTCTGGGTTATGGAAACCCTTGGGGTTGCTAACTGGTTCATAAAGACTCTGCAAAGTGGCTTTGTTTATGATCCCCTGCTCAAGTGCAATGTTCAGTGGCAACCGAATGCCACTTTGTGGATCGATTAAGCCACCAGTGGCAATCTGTGCTTCAAGGATCTTTCTACCTTTGTGCCTGTCAACAATCCTTTCCTCCATTGCCTGAAACACAGACAGCACCTTGCCACCATGAACATAGCCACTGACTGCTTTCTCAGCATCTAACAATTTGTCTTTCAACTCTCGCACAACAATCCCTTTATCCAGAGCTTCCAGGACAGAATAGGTTTTGCCTGTGACCTGGTCTATGAGGCATCCGGTAGCAGCCTGTGCTTCAATAAACTCTATAGCGTACGTCTTCGCTATGAACCCCTTCTCCGCAGCTTCCATGAATGAGATCTTTTTCTTACTCGATTCCAAGTAAACACCTGCAACTGCAGATGATTTGCTGGTGAATTTGGCAAGAGAATCCTGTACCTCTTCCAGGGTTTTGTGGCCCGATTTTAATTGCTGGACAGTGTCACTCTCTAAGAGCTTAAGTGCCACCAACTGTCGAATACTCACACAACCCCTAAGGGTGTGAAGCTGAAGACTGTCTGATTGGTCAGTTGCATCCTTTATGATGGGAGAAATCACATACGATTGGACTTCAGCTGAGATGGAGCTGGATTTAGATGGTTGATCTTTCTCTGGGGGCACGTCCGCATTCTTTGAGGGTCCAATGACAGTGTACTGCACTTGTTCACTCATGTGCTGACTGACATTTTGAATCTTCTTTGGGTTGTAAACATTTGTCTTGTCATCTGTCATTTTTATTTTGTCATTCACTCTTTTCTTCTCTGTAGTTGCTACCTGTAAATGCAAAATTTATGGAACCATTACAAATTAAACATTTTCAAAGTAAAAGGAAACAATTATGGAACTAATTTCAATGTGTTTCAACTGCTATTTTTTTTAACGAGCACAAGTTGCAAACTGAAAATGTCAAGAAAAGGGTTTAAAAATCTCAAATGTTCTTACCTCTAGTGATATTCTTAATTTCCTAAGCTCCTCCTCTTGTTTACCCTTTATCTCTTCATGGGATTGCAGCATCCTTTTCGCGACCTGCAACTCATTCTTCAGTCTCATCATCTCCTCATCTTTCACACACTGCTGGACTTTATTACCCCTTGCATCCATGTCTTTAATGTTCCTTGATTCAGAGGCAGAGACTTCCAACTGTAAAACCTTTTCCTGCAGTCCTTGCACCTCCTTTATGTAGGACACATTCTGCTCCTTCAGAGACCTTGCTTCCACCTCCCTCACCGCTAGCTTCTGCTCTGTCTCAGATAACATTTCTTTCAGCCTTTGGTTCTCATTGGAGCTGACATTTTGGATGCTGTCCACCTGAGAAATACTTGCTGTTAACTTTGTGTTTTCAGTTTCTAATTCAGTAATGCGAGTTTTTGCATGAATGAGTTCCTGGTTGATGACATTCTTCTCTTTCTCTACTTGGCAAACCTTTGAATGAAGAGAGTCTATTTGTTGCTCTGTCTCCTGCTTTGATTTCTGAGTACTCTCATTGAGAGTTTTTAATTGCTCTATCTCTTGACGCAGGTATTTCTTTTCTTTTTCGGCAGTTTCTGTGCTGTACATGTGTTCTCTTGACTTCTTATCATATTCAAATTTGGCATCTGAGTCTTTCAATCGAAGTTTTTGCTCCATCTCATGTTGGAATATTTCCAGGTGTCTTTCATAAGCATTTTTCTGCAGGTCCAATTTTCCTTTCAAATCATCCAACATCCGTTTGCAATTTTCAAGCTGCTCCTCCAGCTTCTGGGACCTCAGCTGGGCAGCAGAGCATTCCTTCTGCTTCTGCCGGACTTCTTCCTGTGTTTTCTCAAGTTTCTGTCTCAACACAGAGACCTCCAAGGTCAATGCCCGAGATTTCTCTTCCACTGCACTTCTCTCTCTCTGTAGAACTAAAATTTCCTGTTTGAAATTTGTTGAGAACTTTTCTGAACTTGAGGTCATTTCTTTCAGTGTCAGCCTGTTCCTCTGAAGTTCTCCCTCAAGCTCTTTGATTTTTGATTGGTTCATCCTCCCCTCTTGGGTTTCCTTCTGCAATTCTTCAGTTGTTCTCCTCAGAGAAGCTTTCACGGCATCTAGTTCTGCCTTGAGAGTTATCAGTGTTTTATCAGTGGCTGCCTTATTCTTCTGAAGAAGGACAATATCCTTCTTAAGTTCTGAAGTAATACTGTCAGAATTTCCAGTCATCTCTTTAATAGTCTGTTTATGTTTCAAAAGTTCACTCTCTAGCTCCTTTACCTTAGAAAAATATTTACGAACCTCTGTGGTCTCCTTTTGAAGTTCTTCCTTGGCTTTCTTTAATGTCAGATTCAAATCATTGATTTCAGTCTTCTGTTCTTGGACGGACTTGTCAGCCATTTTCTTTTCCATACTTAGAGAGTTGATCTCTGATTTCAGATTTGTGATGTCATTTTCATAATTGGCTATGCTCAGATTGAGGGCGTTATTTTTCTGTTGTAGTTCTGATGTTTTCCTGACTTCTTCATTGAAGTCCCTCAGCTTAATCTGAAGGTCATGCAAGGCTTGTGTTTTCTTCAGTAGTTCCTCTTCTATGATTTTAACTTGAGTTTTTGTACTTTCAGCCTGAGATTTATATATATTTATTTGTTGGTCTTTGCTGCCCGTTTCCATGGAAACCTTGTCAAGCTCTGATTTCAAATTTTTCATTGATCTCTCAGTTTCTATATTGATTTTCTTTAGTTCATCCACCTTCTTTCTTAACTGAACAACAACTTGATTGTTATTCTCTAGTTCCATCTCCAGATTTCTAGTTTTAAGCTGAATTTCCTGATCTGATTTTGTCTTCAGATTAAAGTCTTCTTTGGTTTTCTGAAGAAGCTCTTTCAAGCCCTCCACCTCCTCCTTCCGAGTTTTGAGTTTCTGTTCGGTGAATGATTTTTCTTGCTGTAAGGTTTCTATGCCAATCTTCAGGGTCCTGAGGTCATTATCTAATTTAGCATTGTTCCTCGTCAACTCATTGACCTTAAATCTCAGCCGATCCCCATCGGCCTGTTTTGTGCTTAGCTCTTCCTCCAAGCAGCGCATCTTGTGATTTATTTCCTGTTCCAAAGAGCTCTTCTGAAGTAACTTTCCATGGTTTATTTTTAACTGCTCCTTCAAGCCTTCAACTTCAGTTTTGTGGAAGAGGGCTTTCTGCTCCAAGGATGATTTATCTCTCTGCAAAGACTTTACTTGCTCTTGGAAGACATAAACAGACTTCTTTAGCTCTGTAGCTTCCTGTCTTAGCTCCTCTGACCTCTGTCTGTTACTGCTCCTTTCAGAGTCTATTTCCATCTGGAGCTTCTTCAGCCTGCCGTTTGCATCATCTAAAAGGTCCTTGAAGCGCTGCACTTTCTCTTCAGCCATGGTTTTCTGCACTAGCACTGAATTCAGCTCTGACTTCACCGTCTTGACTTCAGACTCAGCCCTCTTCTTTCCCATGGCCAGCTCTTCCATCTTATGCTGAAGCATCACGTCTGACCCCAGAAGACTAGCATTGGTGAAGTTGCACTGATGTACGGTATCCCTCGCAATGGACATACGCAGGTCACGTGAGGATTCCCTGGACTCTGACTGCAGGGCCAGGTTCACCTCCATGCCTCGCACCAGGTCCATCAACTCCGTCTCGGCACCTTCTTTGGCCTTCAGCTCCCGCTCCAGAGTGCGTTTGTGCTCCTCCAGGTCTTGCACGTCACTGTCCTTCCTCTGTAGGTGTTTCTCCAGCTTCCTCCTGAGCAACGTGCTTTCCTCGATATTGCTCTTCAGCAACTTCAGGCTGGACTCCAGGGCAAAGTGTTTCACCTCGGACTGCTGAACAAGCTGTCGTGCTTGGCTGAGTTCCAGCTCAGCGGCTGCCTTGCCTTTAACTACCCCCTCCAGCTCTGACCGGTACTGTTTCGCTTCATACTCAGCCTTGGATTTCTGAAGGGTCAAGTCATCGATGGTCCGCCTGTGGGCTTCCAGCTCTCCCTCAAGGTACTCGAGGCGCTGCTGCCTCTCAGCCAACACTGTCTCCAACTCCAGAACAGTGCCCTTCAGCCTGACCAGCTCCTCCTCATTGGCTGCCTTCTGCATCTCCAGACTCTGTGTCAAGGCGATATACTCACTCCTTTCTGAGGCCCTCCTCCTCTACAATAAGAGACATTATCATCTGCTGCTCTTGTCCAGCCAGAGAAAGTGAAGGGCTAGGACTTCAGAACCAGTGCTTGCGTACTCACCCAGGTGAAGCATTCAGCTCCGACACCAAGTACCTCCCGCCACCTTTCAGCATGTAAAAGCTCCTATGACTTTCTAGCATTTACTACAAAGCACCAGTTTGTAGCAGGAAAACGTTCATCACCATCAGCAATACAAAAGACCGTGCCTTTTGTATCAGCATTTCAGACTCAGAAAACCCAGCTAGGAGCAACGTAGACACAGGAATTAACAACATCAATGAGTGTTTACAAAATATTTTTGTAAAATTACATTTAAAAACAGAAGAAAAACCCGCTGCATACAATACAATAAAAAACAATTTGTCAAAAAAAAATCAGTTCAAACAGTTTATAAATTTTAGTACATACATTCTAAATTAACATTATCTATAATTTATTTACAATTTTTTCTGTACCTCAAAAATAAATATAAAACAATATACACAGATAGAAAATGTATGCATCATAAAACCAACCAACGCTAAAGAATGGGAATAAAGAAAAACAACTGGGCATTTAATTACAGTGGACAGACACTTTTGAGCCTCTTTGCGAATCACCAGCCTAGCAGTTAGTTTGCCTGGAGACTTAACAGGAATATAAAGCAGCAGACAGACAACTGCAATGAAGGGCCATGCAGACAAGCCACCAGAAGTCCATTCAAACTGTAACCATGAGGGTCCCCATCATGCCACATGAAGGCATGACAAAAACACAAGCCTCATCAGAAATGTGTGTGGGAATTTCCTGCAATCGCCTGTCAACAGTCTGCTATGTGCGTTAAATCAGTCAATAAGAAATTCTAATTAGTACATAAAGCCAATGAACTATGCAAAGATGTAATATGTAAAATATGGTATATGTAAGAGTGCTTTACACTTTTAGCTGAACCAGCATTAGGACTGCAGTGGTAATAAAGGAACAGGATGCCTTTCAAGTCCCACAGAGCCCCTACCTCTTCTTCTTCAGTCCTCTTCAGATTCTCACTTGCAAACTTCACATACTGGGTCATGAGGGTCACCAGAGCCGTGTATCGGGTCCGCAGGTCCATGAACTGCAATGACAGCAGAAGCAGCCATTCTCAGAACATGGACCCCAACATGACTTGCAAACTGCGCCCGATTGGAGCAGAATTGCCCTCACTTCCTGTATGATGGCATCGGAGGAGCTCTGCATCCTTCGACGCTTCACGGGAGATTTGTGCTGTGAGTCCACCATCGCCCGGTAGGTCATCAGCTGCAGGTCGTAGTCCTGGACAAAACAAATGGAATCCTCAGTGTCCATAATTCAGGGCTCAGAAGAAGCACCTTGGGGAACATTTAACCCAGATTCATATGTTTACCCATAGTGACAAGGTGTTTTGAAAGAGTCAATCAGCTGTTTTTTAGGTACATTTTTATTCAGTGCAACGTCAACATTCACCTTTCAACTTTAATGATCTTGGTGGCTTACCAGACAATAAAAGTCACATATTCAGAACATGTACAAAGAGTCACCTTGACTGCAGCAGAATACTGCTCTGAATACTTCTGGCATTCATCAATCTTGCTTTGCTTCTGCTCGATTTCTGAGACGAGGACCTGCAAGGCATCCCACAGCAAACCGGCAAATCATAACAGTTCACTTGAGACAGTGTAATATAACGGCCTTAAGCAAAATGCAAAGGCCTAACACAAAGAAAGACCCACTTCAGGTCTCTAGTCATGAAATAAGAACTGTGAGGAGAGTTAGTCAAGAGGGAGCCGTAAGTGGCCACTTCATGTCTTTCTCCACCTTCTGCTGGTTGAGCAGCTCCGCCAGGGCCTTGCTATCTTCTGGCTGCTGCTGCTGAGCCTTCAGCTGTGTGGTCTCCATCTCAATGATCCACTCGTCCAGAGTCTGGTAGGTTTCTCTGTAGTACTTCAGAGACTTACCGATGCCCTCCAAATCACGAAGTCTGAAAATAAAAAAGGGAAATCCTTCAGGCTTCCTTAGACAAAGCACTGTGAGTCGATGAGGAATTCTGTCACAAACCTGTTCTCAATCTGGGAATGCAAGCTCATCCATCTCTCACTCAGCTGGTCAGCCTTCTCCTTGTGCCAGTCCAGGTCAAAGTCCCGCTCATTATGTGTCTTGAACATGCGATCGCTAATGTTTCTGGCCTTTTGTAGCTCGTCTTCTAACTCATGGAAGACCTCACGCTTTTCGTCAATTTCTGTGCGCCATTGCTAAAAACATATAGCAAACATATAGCACAGCTCAATTAGTGTGTAGTGAATCACATACTTTAAGGGTCGCTGGCATAAAGAGACCTGAAATGGTCAAGAAGAGACCTGAAATGGCATCATCAATGTTAACCCACAAGATGCCATTGCGGGGAGCCCCACCTTGAGAGTACTCATAACCATCTCGATCGCCCTGATGTCCGCATTCACTGTGTCCTCCTCACAAAGTTTGGCCTCGTACAGCTTCACCAGCGCCTCTGCCTCCTGACTGCGCTTCACCACCAAGCTCACGGTTTTCAGCCTGCAGTAAATGCCACAGAAGTCAACACCGTTATTCAGATTCGCTGTGACCCAGTACCGAAATGTCTCATAAAGATGGAAAAGTCAAGGTAGCCCCAAAACAGCTGGACACTTACTTCTCCAGATAAATGGAGGACATGGAGTAGACCTGGTTCATGCTCTGGATCAGGACATTCAGCTCGGAGGAGAGATTGGGGACAGATGGTGAGGCGGAGGCCTGGCTGATGAACGTCTCGCACTTCACCTTCAGGCTCTCCAGGTCCTCCTTCAGCCGGTCCAACTCTTTCTTCATCCTCTGCAAATTGCCATGAAATTAACCAACATGCATGTTTAGTCAGAGAAGCTGGCGCAGTTTATGGATACCATAACCATAAGCCTAAAAATGAATCACCACATCAACAAATACCAAATACCCTGTCAAATTCCTCAACCAGGCACCTCCTTTGTCCATCCCCTGATCCACCATTTATGGTGCTGGGACCCGCTGGCCCCTTCATGTTATGTGAGAGGCCTTCACACACTTGCTTGCTAATGGGTGCACACCCACCTCCTGCTCAGCAATGCGCAGCATGCTCTTCTGCAGGTCATCCCGGTCCACAGGAGTACGGATCTGCCGGATGAGGTGTTCCTCATGGCCTTCCAGGCGCATGCGGAAGTTGCGTACCTCAGAAATGAAGAGGTTGTACACAGACTCCTCCTGTTCCTCTGTTTGCCACAATAGGGAAAAAGAGTAAGTCGCAGTCAGTGTAGCATCTGACGCACTAACTGGGACGTGACCATGGGATTGTAAAAGAGCTGGGTTTTTACTTCTCACCCTATTGTGCAACATAGTAAAGTGTCTAAGTGGAACATAAACCACTCACACATTGTACAAGGTCCAGGATCAAGGCCACGGCAATAAGTACAAATTCCAAAACGGATTAACTCCATGCCTAACAAACTTAAAGGACCACATGTGACTAGGGGAGCCCTTAGAGGAACACATGTGACTAGGGGATCACTTAGAGGACCACAGGTAACTAGGGGAGCACTTATAGAACTACAAGTGACTAGGGGAGCACTTAGAGGACCACAGGTAACTAGGGGAGCACTTATAGGACTACAAGTGACTAGGGGAACACTTAGAGGACCGCAGGTAACTAGGGGAGCACTTATAGGACTACAATTGACTAGGGGAGCACTTAGAGGACCACAGGTAACTAGGGGAGCACCTATAGGACTACAAGTGACTAGGGAAGCACTTAGAGGACCACAGGTAACTAGGGGAGCACTTAGAGGACTACAAGTGACTAGGGGAGCACTTAGAGGACTACAAGTGACTAGGGGAGCACTTAGAGGACCACATGTAATTAGGGAAGCCTTCTTGCCTCTCTCTGCAGACTTGAGCAATTCCTCGTAGAACTCCCTACAGGCCTGCACCTCCCTCTCCAGATGGGTGCGGTCCGCCAGGGAGAAAACCTCAGACTCCTCACTGTCCTCCAGAAAGCCTTCGAAGTGGGACTGCAGGGTGCTTAGAACCTGCTGGTGTTCTCCTGGGAGCATGGTCTTTATCTACAGAACAGGGAGGAAATTATGAACACTGGGCATAGGGAAAGCATAGAGAACAGCTCACTGCTGTCAGAATGAAGAAGCACTAGGGCTTCAGATCGATGACCCTGTAAACCAGGAACCCACAAAATTGTCCTGTTTTCTCACTTTAAGATAAATGATGGTTTGAACCTCAAAAATGTGCATGACATATGGGACAGCCTGGAAAGGTCAACTCTTACTCTAAATGAAACTAAAGAAACCACATATAACTTCCATACGGAGGCAACGTTGCTTTTGCGGATGGCTTGGATGTCGGTCATCAGGTAATGCCACGAAACCACGCTCTTCATGTTGACATGGGACCGGTGCCACAAGGCAAGAACGTTCTGATACAGCTGTTCAGTCCTAAAAAGGGAATGGGAGGAAGGTCATACACAGAACTGCGAAATGTCCAACCATTCATTCACTTTCCCAGAACTGTGTATCCACCCCTGGGGGCCTGTCCCACCTGCCAGCCATTTCCATTGCCTCCTTGTTGGGGGGAGGCACGGTGAAGCAGACAGACGGGACCATGGCCTCATTCCCGGCGGGGCTGATCACCTTCCACTTGGCTCGGTGTGAGTTGTTAGCCAGGACGCACTCGTCATCTTTATATATAGTAATCTGCAGAAGGCCGACAAGAACCAAGGGCGACAGGTCTACAGCACTTGACATTTGAAGTGAATGTAGAAGTTCACAGTGGATTTGCAATCACGGCACCGCCGTCATCTTTGAGCGGTACCTCGATCTGTCGGTAGTCGCAGATGGCCCTGACGGGAATGGAGGTCCGGACGGGGCTTTCGGGGCTGCGGGGCTTGAGCTGCACTATGGCCTTGGCACGGCCGACCAAACCCGCTACAGTGCTGCGGTACTGGAGGAGCTGCTCCTTCTCATCCTGAAGGGGCAAACACACACACAGAGGATTCATGACTGAAGGTCCAGCCGCAAACATACACTCCCTCTCATCACGAGTCACGCCGGCGCCTCCTTTGTTCACCAGCACCTCCAGAGGCCTTTCTACGCACCATAGATTCCTGAACTAGGTCTTCCAGCTTATGTAGGCTGCTAGTCCGGTCACAGCCATACTTCCTTTGGATGGCGTCCTGCAAGTTCTTCAGATAATCCAGGGATTCTTTGGCATCGGTGAAAAACTGGTATGGAAGTAGAAAGACCAGTTAGAGTTGCAGTTCCTGCTGTCTAGATATTTAGCATCCAGGGAGGGGGGGGGGACTCACCTCAAAGTAGATGGCGTTCTCCTTGAGATGCTGCTCCACACAGCCGCAGAGCTGCAGGACCCAGTTCCACTGCGTCTGCATGGCGGCGCGGTACGCCTGTGATTGGATGGTCAGAGAGTGACGTTAAACTAGGGCCTGAAGATTTGCTCAACACAGGACGATTGTTTAGAAAGACTAGTTATTTGCTATAAAACCAAAATTATGAATTAAACAGGGTGCCCAGCACAGTTTGTCAAAGGCTGCAGAACACTGTACCTCAATAGTCAGCCTGGCTGGGTGGCTCTCCAGCAGCAGGGACTCTGCCTTGTCCTGTACAGACCTGATCGCTGTCTCTCTCTCCTCCAACTCCCTCATCAGGTCCTGTAACAGCAAGACCAGACACCTCAGGGCCCAGAACTGGAGACTTAAACACACCTTACTCACACCAGAAGTTAATGCCCTCCCTGATGCAGTGCACATATACTGTCAAGTCACACACACACACAAATACACTTCTTGTACAAATGGCTGAAATACACGCAGACTATCAGCCATGTGAATGTCATTCATGTAAATTAATTCTTTACTTTCTGTAGTCTATAATCCAATTTTGAAGACCACAACCCAATAACACTGCGTCTTCCAATTTCTTTGGCAACAAAATCTATTCTAAGCTCATTAGCAAAAGCATGTAAGATGTCAGCCTGTGGTGTCAAAGTAAAGTGCTGCAGTTTGCTGGAAAGCTGAATGCAGAACAGGCCGGTGCTGTGGACGGGAAAGCGTGTCCTGGCTGCTTGTGTTGTTGGAGGCTTGCGACTCACAGCATGGTAATCCCGCTTTTTGGAAATGTTGCTGTTGCGGTCACTCCAGTCATATGCCACCTCTTCTTCCTCCTTCTCATTGAGCCAGATCAGCTCCCGCGTGGCACTAGACACAAACTCGTGGAGGCTCTCCAGGTACTTCTGGCGGTTCCTCGAGGAGTTCTGATGTAGTAGAAAAGGCCTCATTTTCAGATACAGCTCACAATGCTCCTGTCCTCATTCTGTGAAGGCCCCCATGAACAGAACGCAGACTCACCAGCAGTCTTGCATACTGACTCTCTAACTTGCTCAGCTTCTCAGAGTAGCTGAGTTTCAGAGGTTGGGTCATCTGGATCTGTGGAAGAAAATGCACCATTGAAAGGAACTTCACTGTGACATCCACAGTTCTCCAAAAAGCTAAAACATTTACATTAAGTACACATTCCTGTAGCATATCCTGTCACTTTAAAAAATCCTCACCTCACTAATTTTAGCTTCTTTGATGCTCATCTGGAACTCCTCGATGGCTCCATGCACGCTCTTGTGGTTTTCCAAATGCATTTCCACGCTCGGCAAATCTGAGCCCCACTCGGCCTGATCCAGCTGTGTCTTCACAGGAAACACCAGTCCGCTCATTCATACATTACCAAGCACATCCTCTAGGGTTCGTTCACAAAACGGTATGAGCAACAGCCAATATTGCGTAGACAGATGGGAACAGGCCATTTATACCAGGATTAAGAAAAGCACTCTTAGACGTTACTCTTCATACAGAGCTAGAGGCACCAATGCCAGGGTTCTTACCTGCATTTCCTCCACCCAGTTCAGGAGGTCCTGGACAAACTTCATATTGACCTCTTCCTCACTCAGGTTCGGGTCCACCAGTGAGGACTTGCCCAGCGGCTTTCGGATCTGCAGGTGCTTGAGGTGATGAAGAGCACCGTGGTCCACGCCGATGCCCCCTGTGCTGCCCACGTAGCTCTGGATGCTGCTGGGCAGCACGCCAGGTGTGAAACCAGGCACCAAGGATGAGCCCAGGCTGGAGGTAAACGTGGAACCAGGGGCCACAAGGCTGCCCGTAGTCAGGCTGGGGCTCAGGCCCATGGTAATGCCTTGGGAGAAGCCGGAGTTTAAGCTCTGCGTTATTCCCGAGATCATCATCTTGGTCTGCTCTGTCGTCAGGGTGCGGCCTTTGCTGTAAATTGAGCCGCATTCTGTCCTGAGGGCCAGCAGATCATCTCGTAGCTTTGACACTCTTCAAGATGGAAGAAAGACAGAACAACATGCTAGAAGATGTCAGGCTACTCAAGTCCGCGTGGTAACAGTTCGTTGGACATGGTTAATGTTTAAACACCCTTACAAACATCATGATAATATTCTAAATTCATTAGAGTATGCTAATTTTACTCATTAAATACTCACAATATGCTATACTTATTATTATCAGAACAAGGCTGGCATTGGTTGGTGGTAAACGATACCTCTGAAGGAGCTGGTCTGCCAGGTAGAACTTCCCATCCAGAAGTGCCTGAATGTCCACCACCTGCTGCCTCAGGAGGTTCTCACACTCAAGCAGGTATCCAGCCACATCGGCTTCGTGCTGGAACTGGATTCCCGATTCTAGCCGTTTTGCATCCTGCCTCACAACACGTTCAAATTAGCCTCAGATTTATCGTGGCGCACATGAAAATGCTTGAAAAGGTTTTTGTCCGAGCAGAGAAACTTAATCACTTACAGACTGCAAAGCACTTCTGGCCAGTGCCAGCTTGTCCTCCCCGGACACACAGTCCTGATGGACCTTGTTGGCGATCTGCTGCAGCATGTCGAGTCTGGAAAACACAACAGCAGGTGCTGGAGGTGAGAACCGTCAAAGACGTTACATTCAAAATCCATCTGCAGCACAGAAGAGCGAAGTCACTCATATCTAGCTTGCGTCACCACTACCGATGCAGCCAAACAACGGTAGAGAAAAGAAAAGGAAACATGTAACAACAACTTCAGCCTTAGGAGCCTCCGGTACCCAGGATGAGGCTCTCTCATGATGGAAATGTCACGGTCTGCAAGAAGTAGATAGAATCTCCAATCAAGACAAAGGAAGAAACAGGGTCGGCTATCAAGAAGCTTCACCTGGGTCTATACAGCGTGCTGTTATTGAGTATCAGCGGAGTGCTGGTAAGAATCGGGTCAGAAGACCCGGACAGCAGGTTCTCCGAGGAACCGATGCTGGTCAGGGTGCTATTGCTGCTGCAGTAGGTTAGGTTGCTGTGCATGGCAGAAGAGCGTCCCCGTTTAAGGCCTCCCGCTGCCCTCGGCCACAATCACGGCGCCCGCCTGCAGCCGAGTCGGGCTCCGAGCCACGCGGGCCAGCCTCTGGTCTTCCTGCAGTAGCGTCTGGCCCAGCTTGTTCCGGGTGACTCCCATTTATAGGCTCTGCTTGACGCGGAGGGATGGATCCAGGGCCATTTGCCCAGCCCCCCCCCCCCCCCATCTATCGCTGGAGGCCTTGAAGCTGATGACATCTGAAGGGTTATTGTTCACATCAGCCCTGACAGTCCAGCACAGGTTCAGACAGCAGCAGTGTTCAGGGCAGGGTGTGGAATGTGTTACTTAGGGCAAGACAGGCTCCAATTTATACACAATCCATGGCTTATGGGGAAATTTTACTAAACTGCCTAAATGCATGATACACCCCGTATCTATTTCGGTGTACAGGACAAGAAAAAAGGTGCTTTCCACTCGCAGCTAAACACACAAAAACCGCATTAACAGGGACGATGGAGCGCATTACACCAGGTCGGGCTCTGCCAACATGCGTGCGTTTGTTAGTACGCCCCATTTGACAGGACTTGTCGAGAACGGACCCGTTTTGATAACGCCCAGGTCACTGCCAACACACAAACAAGGGTGCGGATTGCCGCCACAGGTTTCCGATGCTCATACACGCTCTGCAGCAACAGCGAAGAGCCACTTCAGAAAAGCCTCCTTTACCACCAACACCAACAAGCTGCCATTAGCCACTGAATCCTCACCCCAAAGATCAGGAAACAAAGAACAGGAAAGCGGTACAAAGGCATACAACGCCTCCCCACTGGCTCCAAAAGCCCAAACCCATCACATCGCCTTCCTAAAAATGCCAACTCACAAGCCGTACTCAAACCATTCCCACCGACTTTTAATTAAAATCACCAGCAGCTCCATCTACCCCTGACGCGCCAGAGCCCAACACGCAGGCCGCCACGGCGCCCGAGCAGGCTGGCAGCCAGCGAGAAGTCGGCGTAACCTTAAGCTAAAGCTGTCACGTAAGTGCGGGGGGAGGGCCCATCAATCAGGGCGCGACTCCGACAGCGCTGGCCCCCGGCGCACCTGTCCACCTCCGGCCGGAGGCTCTTCTCCCGCTCCAGCATGGCGATGATCAGCTTCCCCCACTCCTTCTCCACGTCGTTCGGGTGGTATCCCTGCGGCAGCTGAATCCGGCCAAACTCCATCCACACCTGCTCCCGAGACAAGTTCAATTCTCAATAACTGGTTTTCACCACGAGTTTTTCGGCCTCTGAGTCTAAAATGGCTGTTCTCCTCAGCTATGGGCTTACTCACCTCCAACATTTTATAGAGGTGTTTGATTTTGGTCTTTTCATTCTCCTTGACAGGAAGTTCGGTTTCTTTAAACTGCAAGTATTGATTGTAAAGTGCCTATTGGGGAAAAATACATAATTTGATCTTTAACACCTATAAATTACAAAGTTATAACAAACTCCTCTTGAGAGACAACCTGCTGCCAGTAAAAAGCAGGTGTTACTCAAAGGGGTGGATGCATAGCAGCTGGCTAATGGGTGAAATATATGAAGCCTATTCCCCACTTCACACTACTGACAGCTCAACATTAATATTCAGATCTACAAGCATCTATAGTAAATTCCGAAGAAGCGAAGTTAAACATGCCCCTGGAGCGTTAAGAACTCCACAGCGCTATCCAGAAAGAGCACTACAGCTCAGGACAGGGCCTACAGGAGGAGACCATTAAAAAAAATCAAAGGCGTTTCACATGACTGGTGTTAAAAGTCACTCTCACCTTGCCTTCCTAGTGTGTTTAATTATGAACACCCCCCAAGGACAACTCAGCGGAGATTCAGGTTGTTCTCACCTTGAGTTCTGCTGGGTTGTTGGGGAACGCTCTGCTCGACATGATCGCTACATGATGTTTGATCCACTGGCTCAGGTAATTGACCATGTTCTGATATTCCACCCATTTGATGTCAACATCCTGGCGCAACACAAAAATCTTAATTTTATCACTAGGATTAAGGTAAGATCAAGGAACACAGTGTTTGATTGCTTATATAAAAAGAAGCTGCAATTTTTTTTAAAAAAAAAGCTCAATGCACCAATCTCAACAGTGAGTCATCAACATTTTGGACTTTAATGATAAGCTCTTTCAAATACAATCTTCATCTATTATTTAGTATCGTAATCATGTGAATTTATGCACAGGTGTGCATTAAAATCTTCAATCACTCTACCGATACAATTAAGGAATCATCTGTCCGATGAGAATAACATTATACTGGAAACCTTTGGGGAACATTCCCTCAGAAAAGACACTGGTGCACCCCTTATATCAGCGAGTGAAAACTAGGCTGTTCTTTATGCAGAATCTCAGGGTTGAAATCCTCTCTTTCAGAAACTTGACACAAGCTGTCAAATCTAATCAAAACTAACTGAGATGGATGAGATGGTGAAAACAGAGTCAAGGGGGAATGTCCTATGTAACACATATTTGCAAATATTAAAAAGTATCCTTGTTCCTTCAAAATGAGATATCCAGTCAGCACACTACTCATTCTAAATTAAGTCTTCACAAAGAAGCATGCAGAGGTATCTATGGCTCACTTCACCAAGGCATTCTGGGAATAAAACAGGTTGACAACAGCAGACCACAACGAACCACATAATCTGTGCCATGATTTGTTCTTGGCCAACCAACCATCAAGACCAAACAAATACCAACTCAAGTACCAGAACACTATCTGCGAAAATGTCAAGTGAATAAAAAATCCTATGAAAGCAGCAGCATTTCAGAAAACATCCCTGAAGATGCAGGGGAACCACTTTCTTCAGCTGCACCTTTACATTATTCACGTCATATTAGTTACCAATAGTGGATTTATCTATTACCTCAGTAACTGAGAAACACTGAAGCTGTTGGCGTTTCCTTTACGCGGGGGAAACGGCCTCCTGTCAAACCCAACACTCACGTTTGCGCTGATGCCTTCCATGCCCTCCGAAACCTTGGGAAAGACGTCATACAGCGTCGAGACGTAGGTGATGACCGACTTCTCATCGGGCGACTGCACATCCACATCTGTGTGCGGGGGGAGAGCGTGTAAGTGCAGTGCGCTCACGTTCCCTCTTCTTTCCTAAAGCTTATCATGACCACAGCAGAGGACTATGAGGATAGTTCAAGTGCCACTCGGCATAAACGCCGCCCCAGGGATGTCACCTTCAGGGTCCAGAAGCCGCGCTACTCCCAGCTGCTCGGCCACCGTGAAGGCCTGCTCCAAGTTCGACCGACTGCTCTGAACAGAAACTTTGCTCATGTCCACCAGGTCTGGCCTGAAACCACACAGACACATAACATACTGTGAGCGACCTGCACTGTATAATACACAGAGAGTAACCTTACATCCCATATTACACACAAACGATTATAAAGGTAAGGATGTTGTGCTATTACGTCCCCTAAGTTCATCTTGAGGGCTTTATGAGTAAGAATAACTAGCAGTAAGATTACACACTGGGACTGTGCCAGACGTCTCCAATAAGCAGAAATATGTAAAGTCACAAAGCTGTGGATCAGGCCCAACCACGTGGGAACAGAATGTGAAAATGCTCAGGTCTGCCACTGAGCTCCACAAGCTTTGCAGTGTAACAGAACCGTGTTTGCTCAAGGAAAAAAACAGCGGAGTGAAGATGACAGCAGTCAACAAGAACACTCCCCGAGGCCCCAGGGTCCTGAGAGGGCTACTTCATGTGGCCCTTGACTCTGGCATAGAGTACCACCTGAGTACCACTGAGAATACAGTATAGAACAGGTACAAGGTGCCCCGTACTCATGGCAATCAAACATGCCAACACACCCAGAACAATATATGACTGCAAAACAAAAAAAGGAAAACAGATTGGTTTCCTCTCCTTTTGTTGAGTATACAGCTGGCATTCAATATACACAGAGGTCTCCTTGGTTTCTAAGGCTCCAGGCCTCAAAACAAGACTTTGCTTGCTGTGAAAGCCGCGAACCGCAAATCAAGAGGGCTGTTGTCTGCCAGAAATCTGAGGCTTTACTAAATGAGAAAGTCCTGCCAACATAACATGATCGTGAATAGGACACTTGGTGATGACCCACTACGCTGTGTAGCTATACCCAGGGTCACTGTTTCCCCAGAAGACACATCCGTCACCTGTATTTGTGAATGATGGCGTTGAAGAGCCGCCCGTCTCTCCAGGAGGTAGTGAAGTTATCACAACGGACTCCCACGTAGCCCTCGGTCATGTGCTGGGACCATAAGAGGAGTCTCTCCTTGGCCGTCATGTCCTCGGACTCCCCGGTGACATGGATTTCCGAGATCTGAGAAGAGTTGGTGCCCATCTTGTTAACATTATAGCCAGAACCACCAGTACAGTACACGGTGTGGCCAACAGCATCCAACCCAGAGCATCACCTCTAACCTCTTCCTGTAGGCTAAATTTAAACTGAAACTCATTTCTGAAATATTGTGAATTTTGCCATTTTTAATCACACACACACAAAACACATGATAAGATACTATAATAAGACACAATTGACTTAACGTTGATTATGACAACAGGGCTAATCAAGACTGTAGAAAAAAGTAAGAAAAAAGTAGAAAAAAGCCACAGTATTATCTTACAAAAGCCCACAATGTTGCACCACGGGCATGGTCACACAATGGGAGAACACCCCCCCCAAACTGAAATCCTGCCAAGTGTTTCAATTTCAGATCAGGAGGCTTATGTCTCTGATTCAGAGGGAAAGCAGAGAGCAGCCTATTGCATAACTTTCAAAGTCGGTAACCTGTTATCTTACAAAAGGAGCCACGTGCCCATTGCTCAGACGGAGCAAGTGTGAAAAAGCGAGGGAAAGCAAAAAAGAAAATGAAGAAATATCCGCAAACAGCGCGACTGATAAAGGGGAGTCGGGGACAAACTGGGACTCACACTGGACGTTCTATTTAGGCCGAGTGATTCTGCACGAACATCAAGGTTGGCTTGCCCTGAACCTGAGATACACACCATGTATTTCAGGAAAATGCGCAACGGACCTTCTTAAAACTTATCTAGCGACTTTAATGGACTTATATTTAAAAAGGATGGTCAAAAGGAGCATGACATTGCAGGAGACATTTTGAGTACTCGCTGCATCACTGAGTAAACGGCGCAGCGGCATCGTGCGTTTGGTAAGGGAGCCGTTTTAATAACGGGCAGTAAATAAATGAAAGCGATTCTGCCAACGAGGAGGATATGTGGAATTACACATGCAGCTCGACCTCTAAACTGCGAGCCGCCACATTCGCTCAGCTGGACTTATTAGTGATGGCATGTGCTAGCGTTACCAGCTACGTGCGGGATTCAGCGTGTGTGTGTGTGTGTGTGTGTGTGTGTGTGTGTGCGTGCCTGCCAGCTACGGAGGAGAAAGCCTTTCAGGTCACGACCCCCAGTTACGTAGAAGGATACATACTGCCTGTTTGTTTCACTAGTGTGATGTACCTTTGCTCTCTCACTGAGGTCATGCTGACTGAGCAAACAGGCTCCCAGAGAGCAATGCGCTGAAACCGCTGGTTTCCCACTCACACCCTGTCAGGGAAACGTGCACCTACCCGAGCTGTTGTAAGAATGAGAACAAGCCTGTGAATATAATTAGCCCCCCTGGCATGTCATCGACAGGTTCACCCAGGAAAACTGTCCAATCTGACAGGAAGGGAAGTTTAATAGCTTTATGACCCCATTTAATAGAGATCAGAGTGTTTTTCAATGTCACTAAAATGAACTCATTCTGACGGCACAGAAACACTCCCTGTCAAAGGCAGCAGTATTTGAGTGAGCATCCCCAGTGAATTTCTGCATTTTAAAATGCTACAAATCTCTACAAACACAGAAGAAACTCCAAAACCCTTTAGCTGGCTTGTTATCGGCATCAATGACAACAAGACAATTCATGTTTCACTCATCTCAGGCATTCAGTGAGAGTCTGTGAAACAGGAAAGTGTGCATTCACTCCTCCCAAACCAATAAGCCACATAGCGTGAGTCAGACCACTTTGAAATGTTACTGGCACTTAAATATTGTTGGTGATGATTATTATTACAAAACTGACTCATCCAAAATAAGCCCCTATAAAGGCAAAGTATTGTGTTGCACCTATAATGGCACAGAGGGGGTGAGAGGCCAAGCTGGTCACAAGACCAACAGCTCTACAGAGCAACATTACTAACCCTAAACTTAACCCGTAACCCCAGTCCTAACTTGATGATGGCTTTTAAGTCAGCTGGCTCAGTTTCCAGCTAGATGCTAACTCAATTAACTGCTAGTTATTTTGAAACAAGATTCCTTAAATATTTACAGCTGACAGCCAATGCTGCTTCTGTTGGGTATAAAGGAAAATAGCCTGCACAAATGAGTCCCTCCTTCAGAATTTATCTTCAGTAAAAATATTCTGACAGCATAATGGTGTCTCTGAGGCTGACAGTTTACTCCAGAGTAACATGCCAAAAGTACACACTTAGACATACAGGCTAAGACGATTAGTGCTTTGCTTTGTGCACTTAGGCCTTAGCTCGTACTGCCATGGTAGTAAGCTGTCTGATTGCTCAGTAAAGCCATGGCAGAGAGCTACGTGTTTATCGGAAATGTTCAGTCAGGTTTTCCATTTCACATGGGCTATGTGCTAAGTGTCCAGCAGCATCTGGCACTTCTCAGAGTGGCAAACGGATATGCTGAATACAGTTAGTTCTTTTCTCACTCCGCCTTACTCTCCCATAGACCTGAAACCTCTAGCAGTGTCTGCCTTGTTATTCATGGATATCCAATGTCTCGTCCCCAATTGGCTAAGTGTTCTCGAACTAAAGCCACCATCAGCTACTGACACCATGGCCACACTTAACGACACAAGGGGACCCTTTGCTGGAGATCTCCAGCCAGCAGATGCATTACCAGGGTCATTTTTTCATCATTAATATATGTGAATAAAGCTCAATTTTAGCTAGAACTTTAAGGACTATATGGTATTTCCTAGTAAGATACTCTAGCAGGCACTATTTATTTCTGTGAACTCTAAAGACGGCCCAAACCTCAGCCGTCTTTCTGAGAAACAGCATCAAGGCCTAATTATATGGTTTTCCATAATATAATCCAATAAAACAGCAATAAAAGTACCCAACACAGCAATTCCTAACAGAACCAAAAACACACATGAAGCGTAAAAGCCTGACAGGAAATAAAAACATGAGTGAAGAGCCAAACGGGGTCGATGAGTGAAAGCCACAGCTTCCTGTCGGATGCGTAACCATTGGGTTTCTGGATTCGTGACAGAACTAACTTTATAACCCAAAAGTCTGGCATCTGTGGAGCCCAACAAAGCTTCCTGTGTCCACCCAATGGTGTGATAGAAACTCTCCACTAACTACCAGCTTGTACCAGTGCCAGCCAGCCACCCTTAAGATTATTATCGCCATGGAAACAGCTGTTCAAGTAAATTTTGTTGCCTCAAAATGCACACTGAATGAGGAACAATGACAGGGGAGTGGTGATTTCAAAGGAATTGTCAGCTGCCACCTCCGATTTCATTTCGGGAAACTCATCAGCACATTAATAGATGGTTCCACTGAAAGTTTGCAGGTATGACTTCACAAGCTATGCAAGCACTTTGATATGAACAGGCCAAGTCAGTGTGAAACGCCCCCCCATCCCAGCTCTGGTTTACCTCGCGCTGCCTCAGAACATGCTTCCAGGGACCCTGGGAAGTATCCCAAGAACCTCTGCTGTAAGACACTCTGTGAGACACATTCTCCGTCCCCTCTGAGCTTCTGGAGACTCCAGTGACCTTTCCGCTCGGGAGATCCTCAGCGCTGCTATAGCGAGTATGGTGTCGCTGCGGGCCGGAGCTGGACGTCCCAACCGCCATGTCGCCAGCCTGGAGCAGGTGCTCTACAGCCCCAAAGGTCAGCGCCCGGCGAACCGGGCTGTGCCGCAGCCGCCAATCCAGTGGGCTGTCCCTGGGACCCGGCCGCCGGGACGGTTTAGTCACGCCATGCAGCCGGTCCTCCACCGGTGGGACATCCGCAGCCCGATGGGAGCACCCTCGCTTGGCCTCCCGAAACTGCGGAGGTTTCCGGCGTGTGCTCAGGATGAGCGGCACCTCTCCCACATACACCCCACAGCTGTCACTGCCCGGCTCGTCCCGGGGGGCTGGGGCCGCCCGGCCCTCGCGCTCGCCCCCGTCAGCCGACCGCGAACTCCGCAAGGAATCGCTGGGCTGGAACTCCCCGGACTTCCTCTTCCTCCTCCTCTGGAAGTAGCGGTGGCCGGTGCCGCGCTCCTGGCAGCCGGGGCTGAGCGGCGCCTTGGCAGGGTCCGCCTGGCACTCCTCCTTGGGACCCCGCACGCAGCCGCAGACGTTGCCCATGGCGGTCAGGCAGCCACCGCGCCCCCGGCGATGTGGCGTCTGGCAGCCACCGCCGTTTTCTTTTTAATTGCGGTCCCTCCCCCTCCACGCCACCCCCCACACAGAGGGGAGCAGAACAAACTTAACTCAGTCCACAACTGCGCTTGGATCACTTGCGGAGTTGCTGTTTTTCCCACGGTGTGGGGCGGAGGGAGCTCTCACTGGTACAAGTCACCTACGGGCCGTCCTTCTGGAAGACGGGGCCCGCATTCACAGGCCGCGGGCGGAAGCGCCCCGCTCTCTCGCCGGCTCAGCAGTGCTGCCGCCGCCCTCCGGCTCTCTCTCCCTCCCTCTCGCTCTGCTGACTCCACACGGCCTTGGGAATTTGCCCTGACCTTTGAAACGGTTCCGTCACCCGCGATTTCAAAACAAACAGCGGCAAGCCGACCAGTGTGTGCTTCTCCACACTGAGGAGCGTCTCATCCGGAGCAGGACCAGCGTGAAGAAAGATGGTCTCTGCAGAGGCGGGGTACAACCTAACAGATTTTAGCTACATTTTGTGGCTGTGGCAAA
>JAODKL010000062.1:1080102-1093408 GCA_026780765.1 Petrocephalus schoutedeni
CCCACCCCCCAAAAGTGTTTCTATTCCTGGACTCAGTGTCGTCGGACTGCGGAGCATTGGATTCGCCAGCTTAATGCCGTCCACAACCAGGGGCGTGTGAAAATAAAATAAATTGACATTAAAGCTTGGCGTGGCAGTTCGAGCAGGGCCAACGCGGTCAAAAGAGGGCTCTGGGTGCAGCGAAGGCCGGGATACGGTGCGGGCTTTAAAAAGGGGCACCGGGGGTCACCGTGCGGCAGATTATCCTCTGCAACCCACAATGAGCTTTTGTGTGGCCCGATAATCACGGGCTCCGACCCTGCCGATTACACCGGCCGTGGTTTTGGAAGAGGTGCAGGGCGCACCCCATGCCGGACGGGCAGTGGGACTGCGGGGATTTCCATCCCTGTTGTGAGACCACCGCCACGCCCTGGGGATGGTCTCGTCCACCCCGGCATTACAGCAAAACTTAAAAAGTCCAACTGCTTGATATTTTCATGGGCTGAATGAAACAGTGAAACATGGCAGCGCCTCAATTACGGACGGAAATCGGGCGCAAATTAAAGAACCACAAGCCAAAATAAGGACACAGCTTGTCAACAAGTTGCTCGCTCCTAAGATGTGAGCCTGAGGTCCCGTGGCGGTTCACGGCGCGATTCTGGTCAGGAATAAGAGAGACACTTCTAATTCCGTCTGAACTTGAACAGGCCTGGAAAGCTGCCCGCCTACGAAAATCCCCAGTATTTCAGTGTCAGGTTCGTGCTGTAGACGGGATCAGGTCTGCTGATGGGACACCTGCTCAGGAGCTGCTGTTCGAATGTCAGCGACGGCTCCTCTGCATAGCAGCACTAAAAATAACCGCGGCTCCCCCTCCCGCCCCACTGACACTCCGCTTGAAGGTTAGAGCCCGCGGGGCAAGTCAACCACCGGGCGGCGTGACGCCGAACAGGAAAGTACTCCCTCCCGCTGATGGACGTCCATCCCCCCGAGCCCCCCCAGCCGCCCCTCCCCAACTTGCATAGCTGGACGCCGTTCGTTGTGGTAATTTATCTTCTGACATAACACATTCCTCTTTTTATGGCTTCCGTCAATAAAGCACTCTGGAAGCCGTGTTTGTTTGCGTGTCAGCTCCTTTCCCATGATGCCATGGGGCTTCAGTCACACCAGAGCCACCGGCAAACGTGGCAGCGTTACACTCTGCTTCCCGGCAGGCACATCGAACGACCGTCATCTCTGACCATCTACTATGTCTTGACCCTGGCTGTGTTCCATTACAGCCCCATACACCAGACCCTGCCTTGGTATCACATGCTGCAAAGCACTTCCAAGGACAAACCAGTGCCGAGTAGAGTATGAGCGGACAGATTTTGCGTCTGGATGCGACCTTTGACCTCAGGTGTACGTCACTAACACACAGCAGGTCATGTGAGCTATGTCATTTTTTTTTTTTTTTGCCCTTGGGTGATTAGGAGCAGCAACATCACAGGGCCTGTCCCTCACCATAGCAACAAAAGACGGGGAACCCAGACAGTGGGCACATTTTAAAAGAAACCCACTACTTGTGCGTTCAGTGTACCACAGTGGCGTTATATTCACATCTTATTTATTTAGCAGAAGCTTTTATCCAAAGCGACATAGATTTCTGAGAAGGCAGGATCAGCCAGTCCCTGAAGCAACTGGAGGTTAAGAGTCCCGCTTAACGGTGACATCACTCCGCTGACCTTCTGATCACAAAGCACACTAGCACACCTTCAGCAGAAGGTCCCGCATCGACAGCCACCAGGCCAAGGCTCATTTTTACTGGCTGCTAGCGGCCGGCCTGTAAGAGATGGCGCTGACTGGACGTGCGGATGAGAATCACGGCCAGAGGCACAGAAGGGCCCCGGCAACCCGGCTGGAATCCGGGGCGTCGGTGTGGCTGGCTGCCACTGCAGGAGTCAAGCAGCAGCCTGCCCATAGCCACCAGCGCTGATGCCAAACGCCTCGCGTGAGACTGACGGGGCAGGTGCGAGCCCCCAGCTACACCCCCCCTACCCACGCTACCTGTCAGCGTGCTTTATCACGCCAAGCTCAATAAAACACGGCCTCTGCAGCGTCTCAGTGCTGCCGTCGCTCCCAGAAAGGCTCCTGGATATCTCCCATTTTTATGCACGGCTCTGTTCTGGCAGGTGGCAGGACAGAGAGGTGTCCCCCCCCCCCCCCTCCTCTACACCAGGACCACACCCCACCGACTCAGGTCCTCCAGCTGGCCGCACGCCGCTGGGCGGAACCGTCACACAGGGTTACAAAGGCTTCACAGGGGGATCAGAATGTCCCCACTGGGCTGTGCCATCCTGAAGGTCCAGCCCGGTACCCCAAAGCTTCCAGGATGAAGATTCCTCCCTGAGAGTCACACAGAGATTATCTAACACACCCTGCCCTGGGGGGGGGGGTATTAATAACCCTCAGCAGATTAGGAGCACCCAGAGACACAGAGAACAGGAACACATCAGACCACTCAGTGCCCTACGGAAGCGTGTAGCCCCCACGACCAGCAAGGCTCAGCGTTTAGCCACAACAAACTGCAAGCGGACGTCTCAATCATGGCCTGCCGCACATGTGAAGGCCTTCTCACAATTCCAGTGAAAAGGTATCTCCCAACAGCTGTGCGAATCCTAACGCGGACGTCCGAGTCACCTGCAGGCAGCAGGCTTCCATAGCTCGGCGACCTTTCAGAGCACGTTCGCTGCATACAAAAGCAGGGGTGTCTACATGGCCAAAGCGGAAGGGTCGACGGCCATTTTTCAGACTGATGCGGTCACCGGACCAAGTAAGGGAATTGTGGGAAACCTCTGGAGTGTCACTACCACTTAATTTCATGCCTCATAAGGAAAGATGTCGATGAAAAGAGCCGAACTTAAGCATATATTTAACCATGAATCGCTTCAGCGAACATAAAGTCTATAACAGGTCAGGCTGCTTTGCATTCATTTCTGCTCAGTACCTAAATTTCTGTGTCCCAATTCCAAACGATCTATTCGTGATAATCTAATACTGCCATCGTCCAAACTGACACCAGACATATGTTGCTGGCTATTTCTCATATCATCTTTAATAGCCATTCATAAATAACCAGCCACACCGACGTGGGCCAAAGAGCCAGAATTCTAGATGACAAATAAAATCGACACCACATATTAAATAACTAGCCAGTTTAGCAGGTACGAAACACTGGTATTCAGACCCACACCCATAAACAATCATTTTATACCCACAGTCATATGCAAGCACTTAACTCACTGTGACCCACCCACCTACAGTTAACCATGGCAAAAAGCAAAGGCAAAAGATTTACCTTATAGTGCTATATAAACACAGCATGCAATCTGGACCTTTTCTTTATTAATAATAATAGTAATAATAATAATAATAATAATGTTTAGACTGACCTCTTGTGACCATAGTTTGAATTACAATTTTAAAACAACAATAATACAATAAGTAATAATATACAGAAGAAATTAACTTATGACGGGGCGAATGTGCAGCATTATTAGCATCCATTAGCAGAAGACACAGACAGGGTCATTACCTGAAAGTGCAGGATTATGGTCCATATCAATCCCAGGGTCAGCTTCGGGTTCCCGTCAGTGATGTCATCGTTTCTGATGTTGACAAGCTTCACCTGATCATTGCGAGACAGGAAAAAACATTCATTTAATTTGATATTGCACTTTTTAAAGAGAAACTAGGTGCAAGGTATAATCTATCATGGATTCCCTATTTGAGCTTTGTGGCATAACAGAGTACTCTATTAGAGCATCAATGGATTTTACTATCAGATTTCAGACTCAAAGCGATTTGTCCTCAATGAAGAGTCTGTTGTGCCAGGAGCCCCAGCATATGCACTCAGAATGGCACGCACGTTTTCACAATGCTAATATTCAATAAACCCTTCGATCACAAAACGTCTGATTAAATAAAACACCACTAGGGGGCAGCAGAAGATCATTTACGCAAACAAAATTCAAATTCCGTACAACAAAAAAGAACCGTTTCCTTGTGCTATTCATTGTCACCTGGTAAAAATGAATTAAATCTCAAGTTTCCTTTCATTTTTAACCGAGCTAAACTGAAACAAACGAAAGGGCTAACAATGTTACACCAAAAACCAGTACAGTTTTCAATCACAAAGATTTTATAGTTTTAAACATACTATATGAAAAATCAAACATGAATCATTATTTTCATCTGGTTGGGCTGCTTATTGACTGACAGCACTGATAACCAGCAGCTCTGGGATTCGGAAACAGTGCTAATTACCCTGACTAATGTCAGCAAGGTCTGTTTACATTTATTTATGTTTATTTGATCTAAAGCCATGTGCTTCTTTTTAAGAAAGCAGCATCATCCAGTTGGGGATCAAGGGCCTTGAGCCCAATAGTGAAATCACTGCCAGCTGCGAGATTTTAACCGAAGAGCGTCCGTCCGGGCAGAAACGGCCCCTGCTGTGTATTCAGGGAGACGTCTTGCAGGCTCGGCAGAGACAGCCAGCCGCTGTGTGCCGTGTTTGTGACCCAGAGTCGATGCTGAGGCCTACAAGGTGGCGACTCCACCTGCGGCCGGCACGCTCTCTAATCACTGCTGTGTCCCATCGGGCTCTTTTGGAGGATGACAGTGGGCAGGGCCAGCCCAGCATAAACAGGACCTTTATGTCCTGAGCCATGAGCTGTTTGTGCGGGGCACGGGCCGCTCCCGCTGACATCATTCCTCACAGCTGAGTAAGCTCTGCTCTCACCCGCAGCTGAGCAATGAATACATACAGCCCGTCCAGAGGCGGTCTCCGCGGTAACCAGCCAGCAGACACACCCAAAACAGCCCAATGGCCTGAGGCTGAGCTGCCACACCTATTGGTGGGCGGGGCTTACCATGCTCCATCAGTCTCTGATTGGTTCCAGTGGGAACCAGTAAAGTAACCAATGACATTCAGTTTAAAGCAGCCAGTACATGATAGCACACCATAAACTCCCACTCCAGGTTTAACTATCCTAATTTTTTCCTTCCTGCAGCTGGTTTTGCTGGTAACAGCAGAGGGCCTCCTGAGTCTCCCGGATGCCCCTCCCACTCAGCAGGGAAGTAGACGCCCACCTGTCCACACTGGCCTTACCTGCCGCCTTTTCAGGTAGTCCAGCGCTATCTGGACGTTCTGCAGCCTGTGGAACCTCATCCGGCCTTTCTCCCGGGGCTGCATTGGGAACGGTGAGAGAGGGGGCGGGGGGCCAGTCAGAGAGCATCCCAGGGGGATCAGCACGCCAGTCACAGCTCCAGCCAAATCCTGTGCCCCACTGCAAAGGGTCCGTGACTCACCGCACCTCGATTAGTGGGGGACAGAGGACACGCCTCCAGGCTCTTACCCACAGCCCTGGGGGGGCGCGACGTCCCAGGAGGCGAGCAGTGTAGGGGCTCTGCCAGCAGGGGGCAGAGCTAATGAAACACAGAGCCTTCCTCCGGAGGGAAGGTAATGTGCCAAGTGAAGCTAGTCCTACGGACCACACACTGCCGGGCATCCTGACTGATCTCCAACACAGAAAGGAAGGGTTCAAGGTGTACCCCTGTGTGTGCGTGTGTGCGCGTGTGTGTCGGGCTGATGTTGGTGATTGTGACTAGACACTGTGCTTCCGAAAATAAAGGTACGTCAAAGATACTCCTTCTGCATGCCTTTCAGCCCTTTACATACATTTTGAACCCACAAAAAACATATCCTGTTCTAATAAATGAAATATCATAGAAAGAATTTAATGTACAGGGATAAGCAGAAAAAATGCCAGCAAGCAGCATTCAGTGAATTCAATGCTGCGTTATTCTGATAAAAAATTTACCGTGGATTGTCTATGGTGCGTGATGCCTGTTATCACTTTAAAAGCCCTGGTCATACACCTAGGACATTCTGGAAGCCAGAGACAGGATGAAATGATGCTTTCTGGAGCAAGGAGATTTCAAATAGAAGCAAGGAGCCTTGTGGGTGAAGAATGAAAGGCCACAGCATGAGTCAGCGAGATGGAAAAACGCAGCACAACAGCGCCCCCAAGAGGAGGGACACCGCAGACCCACTGAAGGCGCCTGTCTGGCCATTTCCCCTCTCGGGGGAGCTGGGGCAGCTCAGGGGTCACCTAATGCAGCCGTGAAACAGCAGGCATGTTGGGACATCCACGCGACGCCTTCACCGGCGCCCCCTTGTGCCAGGACATGGATGCGCGCTCGCTCTGTGTTCAGGGGCAGCTGGCGTGAGTGCGGAGATGGACGGGCCGGGACGGTGCCATGGTGAGCAAAGCTACCGACACCAGAACCAAGGACCCAGGCTCCACCTCTGGACACGAGCAGAGCTCTCTGTAATGTCCGGTCCGACACGGCGCCTTTGGTTTGGCGACGATCCACAGCGACCGGCTTCAGCGGCACTACCAAGGAGCCGGGTGTTCGAACCTGGGTCCGGGTTCTGGGCTCAGCAGTCGGCTAAAACAAAGCGTGAGCTGTGAGCCATGAGCCGTGAGCAGTGCCTCTCCCCCGAGCAGTGGCTATGGGTCAAACATGAATGGAAGTCGCTACCCGGCAGAAGAACCCAACCTGGCCGCATCACAGCGCTGTGCATCACCCCACTCTCCACTAGAACCGTCTACCAGCGAGCCCAGGGGGCCCCCACTCTCGTTAATGGCCAGGGCACACGCTGCATTAGTGCTACCACAAGGGGGCAGGGGGGGCTGGGGGCTTCCACACCTACCCCCTTGTCATCATCCTGTGCATCTCCATGCGGCTGAGGGGCGCATGCTTCGGACGCACTCACCAACCGCAACGTCTTCAGAAAATCACGCTCCCTCGGCTTACCCGTGTTAAGGGGGGGGGGGGACATAAAAAGGACACATGAAAAGGAAAGGATGAAAAGACAATAAGGGGGAAAAGGAGAGGATGAAAGAAGGAAAGGGTAAAAACAGGATATGAGTAAGAGGAATACCAGGCAGCCATTTTGGGAGTCGTCCCAGCATGGTGATCACCTCCACTCCACTAGGGGCAGCATACGAATAATATTACAGCCAAATCATGCTAATCAAAGTGTTGCAATGCCTTTCACACTAGATCTATAAACTGGCAGTTTTATTCAGTAGCCCTGGGTTCTCATCATGGTGGACATGGTCATCTGTTCGTTGCTGAACTATTTCGATCTGTGTAACTCCCAACATCAGATGCTCATGTTGTTGTACTTTAGGGTTCATGCTCAGCATACAGCCATGTAATGCAAACCACAGCTGAACTGTCTGTATCACTCTTATTCTTTCACTGTGTTCTCTGTAAATGTCACAGTCACATGGGACGGCGACAGAGGGTGAAAAGCTCATTACTACATCATTCCTCACACATCTCACATCTGATTTTACCCTCTGTCCGTCCCTAACGGTGACATGATTACAAAATGCCAACAGGGTCTGCTGTCAAGACTTATCTTCTGACACAAAACACTCCTGGAGGCCCTCAGTAAATACAACTTTGCCCCAGTACTCAGACAGTGTTTCACAGGGAGCTCAATGGCGTCACCTAGTGGTGTTACATGGGATATTAGTAACAATCCATGTGCAGGAGCTTGCAGCTGTTACGGACATCAAACTGACTCCTGGGTGAGCTTTACAGCACCTGTAGTATCATTAAATCAATTGTTTTGTGCCACTAGAATAAACTGGCAACAGATTTCAATATTTAATTTTTACTGTATTTCTTTAAATGACCTTCCACTTGGCTGATTGCATTGACTGGGACTTGCGTGCTAACTTCGCAACCATTGATGCAGCACTGGCACAGCCATCCTCAGATGGCACGACAGCCATGCATCTCCTGCGATACAAGTCCCGGCCACCAGCCCGGTGCCACACAGCTGCCGCAGCTCGATGAAGCCACACGCCATCCTATTGCATGACCAGCAACGCAGAGAAGCTCAGATCACGAGGTGGGTTGTAATCAAGGATCGTCCGATACAACCACATAAGCAGGTGGAGAGGGACGCGGCGCCCGTTTCCGAGAGAGGGTGGGGGCGTTGGGGGGGCTCGCAAACAGACTTCCTCACCAGTGATTCCCCAGACAGGACCTCCAGCAGCGAGATCAGGTTGTGTCCATCTCTGAGGTCTTCGTACAGGTCGTTTACGTGCTTTCGTACCTGGGAAAGGAAAACAGCGTGCAGACAACAGATTAGAGAATGTGCAGGGCCACTGGAGGCAGCACGGCTACGGACAGTCCATGAAATGCAAAAGGCAATTTAAAAGGTTGCTGGGTGTTTTTATCAGATGATTTGTTAAATATTTTTAGATTTTCTAGAATTTAAGACTTGGATCACCATGGTCCACCTCGATAGCTGATTTTGCGTGCAAGTAGTGTTTCTCACCAAGACCATATCACGTTTTATTTCATGTAGTTCTGTTCTCTCCACCTGAATATCACATGGATACA
This sequence comes from Petrocephalus schoutedeni, assembly GCA_026780765.1. Taxonomy (NCBI): domain Eukaryota; kingdom Metazoa; phylum Chordata; class Actinopteri; order Osteoglossiformes; family Mormyridae; genus Petrocephalus; species Petrocephalus schoutedeni. The sequence goes on from JAODKL010000062.1 coordinate 1,088,548, forward strand.
AATGTGATTCCGCCTGGTATTGGACTTGGGTACTAATATATCAAACAAGACTTGCAGTGTGATGTCACACTTTGTAGCTGGACTGACTGCTTTTTCCAGACAGCAGGGTCAGATAATCCCTGAGACAAGGGCAGGGGGGCAGGGGGGTGAGGGCTTTGATCATGGGCCCAAAACCCAGACCTTCTGATCACAGGTAGTGTTGTGACCTGCTGAGCCACACGCCGCTCCCACCGCGGTTACCCTCCAGCTGTCCTGCACCTCTCTTTACCACACAGCACGCCTTCCCCATGCGACGTGGCTCCCTGACCTCGCCCCGGCTCTTGACGTAAACGCTTTCCCCGTAAAGGCCCATCCCTGGCTCCGCTCTGCTCTCCTACAGAAACTATCCACCGTAAAGTCGCCTCCCTAATGACGCTCCCTTCACTGCTCAGTTCCAGCTCTTGGCAAACCTGAAGCGCTACATTACACACATTGACTGAATAATCGTACAAGTTTATTAAGTGAGTTAGTAAGGACAACTGAGAAAGTGTGTCCTTGCACAATGCTGTACTAATATTAGTTATGATCTTCTGACTCTCCTCGCCAGCTATTGACTTGGATTCTGAGACGTCAGTGGGGGAGTGTGTCAGGGGGATGCTGGTGGCCGAGTGGTATGAGGCTCCAGTTATGGACCAAGAGGTCGCCGGTTAAAATCCCATCTACCACCAGTGGGTCCCTGAGCAAGACCCTTAACCCCAAGTTGCTCCAGGGAGATTGTAATTACCCTTAACTGGGTAATGTAAGTCACTCTGAATCAAGGTGTCAGCTAAATACCATAAATGTAAATGGGGGGGGGGGGGCAAAGAGGCATTTTTTAGTGGGGGCCCAGCAATAACAAACCAGCCCTGCACACCAGGGGACTCATAAGTGCCTGAAGGCTGGAACCTGTAGCTGCCCCCCCCCCCCCCAGCACAGCGAGCTACCGGGCATGGATGCGATCTGAGGCCCGGGGGGGCCCGTGTCACTCAGTACAGGCACGGTGGCGAGATGGAGAGGCCTGCGGACGTATTCACTATCACCGAGGAGACCTCTGTGCTCCTGCGCCACATGAGTGACAGGGGGAGGAGGGGGACATCCAGGAAAGGAGCGGGATCCTGCCGCAGAGAACGGCTTCAGAGCTACCATTTCACAGAGGGATGAGAAGTGCCGGGCGTTCCTGGGCCAGGACGGAAGTCCGGCGTCCTGGTGAGGGCGTTATCCGGATCCAGAGTCTGCCGACGCACAGCCCAGCCGCTATATTCCCGCCATACGCTTTTTATACAGCAGTGCCGTGGCACTGCAGGGGGGGTAAATCCCAGGTGGGGAGGTGGGACTTTCCAGGTGGGGAGTGAGCTAAAATGAACAGCAGACCCAAAGCTGAAGTTACCTTTTTCAAGGGGGAGCAACAGCAAACGGGGCTTTTTGCTTTCGTTTTCTTTCACGCAGTGAAACCAGCGGGGACATATATGTGCATGTATATATAAACACACTCATATAAACACACGCAGACGCACAGGGAGCTAATGACGTGCACACACCTTAACAGTTATCACCTCTGGACTTCTTAGAAGCTAAAACGAATTATGGCAACAATGCGAAGCATGATGTTATCTCAGAAGATGCCATTACTCGCATCAATGCCAGCGTGATATCTGAATAATTGTAGAAGTACAACTTCAATGCAGGTTTTTCTTTTGTTGAAGTGTATGTATAGACTTCCGAGGAGCAAAACAGAAATAGTTTGAGAAGCACTGTTATACAGGCAAAGACGGCGAGGCAGGAAGGTTCCGGCAGGCAAGTCAGACTGGCTGCGGTCATGCCTAGATAAAGCAGGAGAAAGATCCACCGCGATCCGGACAGCAGGCGGGGCTAGGAGCAGAGAGGGACATGCGAACTGCGGCCTATTTTGGGAAGCGATGCTTCCAGTCTAGAGGCAGAGCACCTCACCACTACTGCACACAAGTTCACACAAGTCTACGAGTAAAGAGCCAGTCAGCTTTAAGCTGAAATGCTTTGGCCATGTTCAGTGGCCAGTGAGCATGTCAGCAGACCTGAACGAGCAGCCCCTCTATCAGGAAATCACTCTGCCTACCGCAGGAACATCACAGCGCCATCAAAGTATGTTCCACAGCAGGGGAACGGGAGCAGCTTCCTGTCCTGTGATGGCCCTCACAGCGGGTACAAATCCAGACCAAGTTTTTGTACCCACCAACCAGCTGAGTACTCTTGCTGATGACTCTTTACAATCAACTGATATAAGTTGAGCAGCTCAAACATCAAGAAATGGAGACAACACCAAATCATGAGACTCCATGGCTATAAAATGCAGGAAGTCGCATCAAGCCTGTTGGACACACAACAGGAAGAGATGCTTACCTTTAAGAGATGCTGGTTTATCCATTTAGTGAATGTCTTTTTCTGCACGCGATCTCTTTCATCTGAAAGGGAAAAAAACAAAGTTTAAATTTAAGTGAACTTTAAGAAGACCTGCAAACTGGATGCACACAGATGTCTCCCAATCACACGGCGCCTGCACCCTTCCCATAAACCAGGGGTGGCCAATCTTAGATTAGATTACTAATTAGAGGACTGATTGGTCAAAGAGTCCTCACACCTGGGTTTGAACAGCTGACCTAAAGGTTATCCCAGAAACCTGCATACACACCAGCCCTTTGCGGATAAGAATTGCCACCCTTGCCATAAACGGTCTGGACCCCCCGTCCCATCCACATCCAGTAAGACTGCCTGTATCACACTCCAGCTTCCAATAAACGCACTGCAGGACACACATCGCCAGCTGGGAAACCAATCACAGAGGCCAGAACAGCTCCTCCACCTACTACCAGCATCCTGCAAGCACCAGAGGGCACGATGAGACCAAGCGGGATACCACTGCCACGCCAGCCACGCCTCCATGTCAGGGCGAGTTTGTCAGGGCTCACTACCCATGTTAGCATTTAATGCGCCACATAACCGTGACATTTTAGCACAGGGGCTACGTTAGCCTTTAGCATGCCATGTGCACTAATCAGACAAGCCCGTCAGGAGGTGTGATCCCCAAGGAAGTGAATCCCCACATGCATACGAGCTTGGCAGCATTCCTGCATTTAGAGTTCCTGCAAAACCACCTTTCCAATGAGGGCAGATGAAAGGTGACATGGTGCTATGAGATTCCTATGAGATTCCTATGACATTCCCATGAGATTCCTATGAGATTCCTCTGTATTCTTTCATCAGGCTCTGTGAAAATGTATTAAAAGCCAGAGTCTCTCAGTGCTATAAACACAAAACAATTCTGCAGCTTCGGACGGCGGCGCCTCATTCCCAATCCCCTCTTCCAGAACTTTCCTCCTGCTATCATGAGGTCTTTCTTCCATTACTCATTTCCTACGGCCCATTATAGACATCGTCAGCCACTTCGGTTTGTGTTTTTCCCCCCGGTATCCATGACGACATACATGCTGGCCGACTTCTCTCAGTCAAGGCCAAAGCCTGAGTCTCACAGGGACAGACTGTGAAAGAAGCGCGAGGCGAGACTTCCCCGATTGGCCGGCATGGCCTGGAACACCAGCCCCTCTGACGGGTGTTGACTTTGTGTAGTTTAATCAAACACACACTGTTTTGCGGGCCATTCGGAGGACTTTATCAGAGTTCAAGCAACAAAGGGCAGGCAGACTGCTTTCACCGCGTGGATAAGAGTCTGAGCAGAGAGCCCACAATTTACACTCAACTTACCCAGCCGAGCACCTAAGACGAAAGCGCAGGCAGGGTGACGGGAGTCACATGTGCCATGCGCGAACAAGCGACTGTGGCGAAAACAGAACGAAATCGACACCCACGGAAACGCAGACGAGCCCGTGCCCGCACCTGAGAGAATGACGGAGATTGAGGGAGGGAGAGAGAGAAGGAGAGAGAGAGAGAGGCAGGCAGGGAGGGAGGATATCTACTGACCCATGCAGCACATGCAGTCTGCCAGGTGAGCACGGAGCCCCTGCGTGTCCCCCAGGAGCCACATGCTTCCTCCACCGTGCTCCAGCGGGAGTGCATGGGCAGCCAAGGCCGCGGCACGGGATGCCGAGCTCCCGGGGCCAGGCCCCTCCCGCTGCCGCCGCCCCAGCCTGCCCGCCTGCAGGGCGGCACTCTCTCTCTCGCTTACTCGCTCGTCCTCCTGCGGATGGAGAGCTGACTCTCTCAGGGCGAGGCTGGGACGACACCGGGGGGGTGCCAGGCCCCCGCCCACCCACGGGTCTCCCTGCTACTGCCTGCCCCAAGTGACATCAAACCTCAGCCCTCAGGCACCCAGCCACGGCCCGGGTCCCTACGAGCGGGCCCCACGGGCAATGAGCCCAGCGTCATCACTTCCTGCTAATCAGTAGCCGATTCAACCAGTGAGGGGCGCTAGTGAGGTAAGGCGCCTTGCGGATCTCACGGAGAAAAGGCTTTTGCTCGCACATTATTCTTAGAAGCTGCTCCCTGAAAATGCGTCATGCTGTCACCAATTCAGGATTTAAAACTGAGATGTTGCTTAACATCCTGCCAAAAACAACAGTGACACGTGGCCATATTGCTGTTACTACTGTAAGTGCTGATCATTCTTCCTTGCTCATGTCTAGACACTGCAATTATCAGATACACTGCTAAGCTCGACTGTCATACACCCCCACACCCCCCCCGAATATGCGGCACACTAAATGCAGACCCATAATCCCCACAGACAGGCTAACCCCAGCCGAGAGTGCCGCTGTCTGTATGCCCCACGGGCCAAACTGAGCCCCCCCACCCCACGGGCCAAAATCAGCCCCCACACCCCACTGGCCAAGCTGATCCCCCCCCCCAGCCAAAC
>JAODKL010000062.1:1098812-1123227 GCA_026780765.1 Petrocephalus schoutedeni
CAGACACACACAGACAAAGACCGACACTCAGACACAGACAGACACACACAGACAAAGACCGACACACAGAAACACACAGACGCAGACAAACACACAGACACAGACAGACACACACAGACACACACAGACACACACAGACAAAGACCGACACTCAGACACAGACAGACACACACAGACAAAGACCGACACTCAGACACAGACAGACACACACAGACAAAGACCGACACACAGAAACACACTGACACACACAGACAAAGACCGACACACAGAAACACAGAGACACACACAGACACAGACAGACACACAGACACAGACAGACACACAGACAAACACAGACACACACAGACCTGGCTTAAAGGTTGCCAACTGAAGCAGCTCCATCACTCTTAAGAGAAGGAAGGAGGGAGACGTGAGCTGATCTTCATGAGGGGACATTTCTTGGGAGGAACAGGCTCGGGATTGATATGGGGGGGTGGGGTGCTGCTTTTAAAGTAATCACCTGCTTTTACGTTGACAGCCATGATGTGAAAGGATCCTTCAGAGATGAGCCTCTGAAGCACAGGATCGTTCTGCCATTAAACACACAGCCAGCTGAGGGCACTTTGTGCAGCACAGCCATTGCAGTCAGTACAGCACAGTCAGTGTAGCACAGCCAGTGCAACACAGCCAGTACAGCCGGTAGAGCACAGCCAGTATAAAGAGTACAGTACAGTCCGTTGCAGTACAGGGAGTACAAATAGCACAGCGAGTATAGAGAGTACAGACAGGTCAATCAGTATAGCCAGTGCAATACAGACAGTACAGTGCGTACAAAGAGTACAGCCAGTATAGCAGACAGAGCAGCCTGAACAGACAGTATAGTGAGCACAGCGCTACCAGTACATACAGTATAGCCAGAGCACCGCAGATGGCACAGCCAGTACAGAGAGTACAGCTAGTGCAGTACAGACAGTATAGCCAGTACAAAGAGAACAGGCAGTACAGCCTATACAGCACAGCCAGTACAGCTGACAGCACAGTCAGTACAGCAGACAGAGCAGCCTGTACAGACAGTATAGCCAGCACAGCACAGCCAGTACAGCTGACAGCACAGTCAGTACAGCAAACAGAGCAGCCTGTACAGACAGTATAGCCAGCACAGCACAGGCAGTACAGCAGACAGAGCAGAGACAGTACAGCTGGGCAGACTGTACTTCAGCACAGAACCAGCCCATCAGCTGACTCCACAACCACAGAAATGGCCCCCTCAACCAGCAGCAAAAGCAGACACGTTCTCATCCATGGGGAGACACTGGTATCGTTTTTATAGTATGGAATGATACAAAACCAGTGTCAGTGTGTGAATGCTTCTGGGAAGGGGGGACCGCCCCCACTCCCACCCCGCAGACCCGGCCAGGATATCAGGCTCTCAGTATGGGTGATGACATCCACTCAGCAAGCACGCCAGACTGGTGGAGGTCTGTTTAAAAAACAGTCATTAATAATTCATGCAATAATAATGCTTAACACTGCCTCTGGAAAAGCAAACTAACAATTATTCCAATGAGTCAGGTGAAGTTTAAAGGCAAACCCTTATTTAATATGAGCAATTAGCAGCTGCCCCATAATTTCAAACTTAAGTTTAACTTAATCCCCACGGCTGGTTAACTATGGTTTCAGACACACATTTTAACTGCGTTTTAGCTTATACTTGGTAGCACAGCGATGGCATGGAAGATAGAACCCCTCTGGACAGAGTGAACACCACAACAGTGGTGCCTATCTTCCCTAGTTAAGGAGGTGAGATCATCCACTAAATATCCTTTTGCGTGATGGGAACAGAATCCATAGTCAAACATCCTCAGGCCTGAAAGTCCCAGCATTTTTTTCTGGTGAAATTCCTTCCCCAGTTCCAGGAAATTAATAAGCACTTTGCTCTGTCAGCTGAACGCACTCACTGCATACCAGTTTACGGCTGGGGAGCGGGGAAGAGAGCGCCCCCTGCAGGGACGGGCGGGAAGTCTCTAACCCGGAAGAGCCACCTGCACGTCACCGTCTCAGCCCGGGGGGTAAGCAGGACCCTGCCTGCTCCATCCATAGGCCATTGGCTGCCATTGCTTCAGCACGTTCACGCTCCTTGTTGGAGGGCCTAACAGCATCTCTCTTCCGGCGACCTTTCTGCTGTTTGCCAGTAATGGTGCCCCTCCCCCGTTATGGGGGGAATACAGAAACGCTCGGCTTCTGAGGCATATGCAGTTAGCAGCAGTTAATCACTAAACTACAGACATTACACAGCCATCAAGCGTCTATAGAACCAGGCGGACGCCAGCGGCAAATGATTAAACCCCGCAAAGCCATTCCCGGGAAAGTGCCAGCACCGGCTCCGCCACGGCGAGGCTGAGGGCCCCCTCCGCGTATCTGAGTGGACTGGTCTCCACCAGGTGACATGCATGTCACATGACTGGGATCACTGTGGGAGGGAGCCAGTGCTGAGACTGACTGTTCCGTTAGAACGGCATCTCAGCGTCTTGCCATTGACCATTTATTTATTTAGCTTTTAGCCTGTCCCTGGAATAATTTGGGGTTAAGGGCCTTGCCTAAGGACCCAATCGTGACATCACTGTGATTTGAGCCAGTGACCTCCCAATCACAAGCATGGCACCCTAACCCGCTGGGCCGCACACCACCCCCATATAAGGATCCGTGGGAAGCGTCTCATTCGGGTTCCTGGGGCCACGAGAGGCACGAGTTGATCCAAGTCTCTGACCCAGCTAGGGGACTCAGAAAGCAGGACGGGTCGAGCCAGGGCATGGCGGAGCCAAGAAGATCCAGACCGGTGACAGAGGGACAGAATTCGAGCAGTGGACAGAATATTCCTCATTGTAACACCAAGGAGACTGAAAACGATAAAACAGGAAACCTGAAAACGCAAAACGAGGAACCTGAAAACGAGAAAACGGAAAACGAGACACATGAAAACGAGAAAACAAACAGCCACCGACTAATGGAGAGAACAACTAATTCAGAGGTCAGAAAAATCAATGTTTAAAAATACTTTTTCTAAATTAGAAAAAATTTAAAATTTACATGAAGTTCAAAGGAATAAACAAAAAATATTAAAAAGGCAAATAGTAATAAATAAAATTTTTCCCCCCAAAATGTGACTCTAGCCCTTCACACAAACCTCGACAAATCAGAAAGCAGAAATCAGGGGAAATCCACATGAACAAAGGAGCTCTCCCCAAACAAGGCGCCTTTCCGGCAGACACCCCGGTGGTGCTCCGCCGTCGTGCTTCATCTTCCATGGCCCCCAGGAAGATTTACAGCGGGTCCGACTGGGGGAGGGGGGCGCTCCAAGCCAGGAGGGGCCCCGAGTAAAATACAGGCCCCCCCCACAAGGGCCATGATGTAGAGAAGGAGGCCATTTGACGGGCAGTCGGAGGAGTAACAAGAGGCTCAGCACATCATGTGGAGTCTGGTCAGTATCGAGCAGCTCCCAGAAGTGGCAAGAATGAAGGGCACTAGCCTAGAAAAAGAACATTCCGGAAGGGATCACAGGAAAGCAATAAGCAACCGGTCAATAGGACTGTGGAGCTTCTCCAGCTCTTCAAAACAAAGGGTCCTGACAGGGCCTCAGAGCAGGCGATCTATCAAGCCTGCGAAAGAATACGGCCCAGCGCGCTCCCACACACGGCCACAGCCGCATCCCATAAATCTCACACCCCAACAAAGCCCCACGGATGGGGGCCCCTGTGAGGTCACGGTGCCGAGCCAGGGGGCCCGAATGGATGGCTGTGGCCCCATGTCAGAGGGTTGGCCTACACTCCTCTCGTGATTGGCTATCCAGCCTGGACCGGCGTACTGTGGAAGAGATGCGCTGAGAAGCACGGCCATGAGTCCCGCCCCACATTTCTGCCCAGGAACATAAGGTTCCTTCAGCCAATCGCAAGTTGAGAAACACGGCTGTGAGTCCCACCCCAAATTTCCGCTCAGGAACATAGGGTTCCTTCAGCCAATCACATGTCAAGAAGCGAGGCTATGAGACCCGCCCCACATTTCCGCTCAGGAACACAAGGTTCCAACTGCCAATCGCATGTCAAGAAGCACAGCTGTGAGTCCCGCCCCACATTTCCGCTCAGGAACACAAGGTTTCTTCAGCCAATCGCATGTCGAGAAGCATGGCCGTGAGTCCCACCCGCAGGGCCCACGTTTCTACTCACCCACCATCACCCACCCCCCTCCTGGGCCATGCACCCTATCGCATATCAGCAATGTCAATACGCTGACGTCAAAACCCGTCACGGCCGTCCTGGGAGCAACTCGTGACACGCGACCGTGCTGATCCGAGCGGAAAGAGCCAAGTTAACAATCACCAGGACAAGCTTGCTAGTTAACAGACACAAGCACCTGCCTGCTAGTTAACAGACACCAGCACAAGCCTGCAAGTTGACAACCACCAGCACAAGCCTGCTGGTTAACTATCACTAGCACAAGCCTGTTGGTTAACAGACACTATCATAAGCCTGCTGGTTAAAAGAGACTAGTATAAGCCTGCTAGTTAATGATCACCATGACAACAGCAGCCATCCTGGCAAACATTAGTCTCTCCTAACAAGCATTAAAGTTGGATGCAAACTAGAGGAAAGAGCCTGTGCTGGTGGGACACAGTGAGAACAGGCCTCTTTGTTGAGGAACAGCTGTGCCACTGTCTCGGAGCTGCTGATTCACACAGTGAAACGTTTCAGGAATGCTTCGGCCGCTAAATATTTGATAAACGCCGTTTATGACTGAGTTTTAGGTAATCTTCAAAAAATGTTTTAGCTGCCTTAATCTGTTCCATGACAGAAGATACAGAGAATAAATTGTTACTGTGCTTGTGGGCCTCATTGGGGATGTGTTGAATTTTCTATTCCTGACTAAATACAGACTCATTAACTGAGCAGAGGTAAGTCTTCGGTCAGCGGTGATGGAGGGCACACCTTCACAAGACCTTCAGAAGAATGTAAACACTAGCTATCGCAGCTATTTTAGCAGAGTCATGCCTACAAGATGCTGTTAGCTGCCATAATGACAGGCCCCCACTGACCTTCTGAGTAACAACTCAGCCCCCCCACACCCCCTAAAAGCAGCGATGAGCCTTCTCAGCCGCTGTCCGTCTCAGAACTGACACCCCAGATGAAGGAGGTTTCCCACAGACCCAGGAACACTCTGGTACATGTCCTGCCAACATATCAGGCAAAAGCTGCTTTCCTGGACAATCTAACATAGAAAAAAAGATTTTAGACATAAAATATACACCCCTCCAATGCACAGGAATGACGTTCTGCTTTTTGTGACCCAAATCATCAAGTTGGACGTGACAAATTAAGAGACAAATGCCCATTTTGCAGGAAGACACAGGAACATGGCAGCCAGCTTGGAGGTATTATTTTTGAAACACCAATGCTGACTGTAAGACAAAAGCTGCTCTATGTGCTGATCCAGAACAACTCTTTCAGAGGGTCACATGAGGCAAAGCTGATGCTGGGTATCCCATGGGACACAGCGGTACAGGCGCGCCTGGGAGTCTCAAGCTTCAGAGAAAGACACCTTTTAGAGGACATGCTCAGGCACACACACACACATGAGTACAGAATCACAGAAACACACACACTCATACTCACGGACACAGACAGGCACCCATACCCACACACAGAGACATACACAGACACACACACTCACACAAACACACTTCACTCGAACGATAAAAATAAATGCCTCAGGCCTCATCTTTCTCGAAACATGCACAGAGTGACACACCCATCAATCGATGAAAGGATGGACCTATTGATCTATTATGCGGGGCTCAGACGAGACCGCCCAGTGAGGAGCGGCCTTTCCCAGCATGCCGCCCGCCCTCCCCATGCCATACTGCGCGGCCATCGCTATGATTCAGCATATTGTTTACACCTTCGTTCATTCCTCTTCTAAACTAGGATGTGTTTCTTGTTGCTGTTTTTAGGACTCATTTGCCCCAAACGGTAACCGCTGTACCTATATCTTGTACTCTAGTGAGTCTTTGCTTCTCCTACTAGGTGGCAGAGCGCACATCTGGTACATCTGGTGAAGCTGGTATCGTGTTTGCAGCTCTGGCTGCCTGGAATATGTAATATGCTCCAAAAGGCTCCAAGACTTTGATCACCAGTCACGTTGGATGTGTTTATATGTTGTTAAGGGTTTCAAAACTGACATTAGGTTTATATAATGGTTTCTGAAGCACTGTTTTAATATATTTTTTTAATATTCAATTTTGTTTTGTGGTATGTTTTTGTCGTCCGTGTTTGTGATATTGTTTTCTGCTGTTAGGCCGCCATTTTGGCCATGGACCTCTTGTAAAAGATCTAGATCCTCAAAAGATCTCCCCGGTTAAATAAAGGTAAATAATCACACAGCCTTCTCCTAGGTGACGTGATGGTTGATAACACTGTGACACAGGGTACAGGAGAGTCTCCGGGGCTTGTGAAGAAACAGCATGCAGGCAGCCCGGGGGGGGAATGAGACCCCCCCGGCCAGCGACCCAGAGCCAGGAATCCGTCCCGTCACGTGGCACGCAGCCCAGCACAAACAGATGCTTCACGCCTGCTGACGCTGCGTGGAAACGCCACATATTTGCCCAAACACAGGATTTATTTTTGCCGGCTGAATCTCCCATCCTAACAATCCATTTTTCCAGTCATGGGACACCCCAATGCGCCCCCCCCCCCCGCCGGCCCGACCTGACCCCTGTATATTATTAGCAAATAGTTTACTGGCTAATCCACAAATGTTCTCAAAACAAGACATGACACAAAGATTTACTTCACTACAAGGTGTGATAAATTATTCTTCAATCACCCATGCATGATGCCAGGTGTTTATCCTGTAAGTCACACATGCAAAAGGGACCTTTTCCAGGCAGCCGTAAGGTACCACAGGCACAGGAAAGATTGTGCTGCAGGCGCGCACTCCTGCAAGCGGATTCCATGATGCTACGCCACATTGTTCCATTCGAGTCAAGTCCAGGAGGCTGAACCTTGGCATCGGCGACAGACTGCTAGTCTCACCATCAACAGCCGAGAAATCCAGCCCAGCCTGGACCAACGACCGGCCAGAGACGCAGCGGGAAACCAGCCACGTGTCGAACCTGGTGTGGTGGGATTCCCACAGCCAAAACTCCTGCAGGGAACGGCCATCACTGGCCAGGCAAGTTACAACCAGGGCCTAAAATCACCGCCGGAGTTTCCATCGTATCTCAGGCAGCCAGGGCATGATAGAGGGTGACGTCATGTTAGCCTGATGGGAAGCTTCAGGGTGAATGGATGACAAGAGTTACTAATGCCTTTAGCAGCTATCCCGTAACTATGGGCTAGCAGGCGGCCAGGCAAATTTAAGGGTCAATTTACCAGAGACAAAGTCCAACCCCTGGCATTTCAGAAGAAACCGTTTTTAATGTGCAAAGCTCACAGGCACACCATAGTCTCCCTGAAAATCAAAACCACAGCCCCTTGCTCTTATTAATACTTTTAAGAACCAGCCTGCTTTCCCCAATAAAGAAGCAGAGAGAAACACATTCAGCAGGCTTTCTAAATAAGAGGATTGCTAAAATACCATCAATATTAAGCACCAAGTGAAAGAATAGCTTGTAATGATTATTGATTAATGGTTATGGATTCGGAGGAGGCTTCCTAAAGTCTGACTGCTTTTGACAGCAATCTGCGCTGTCAAAGCGGACTGGGAGCCGCCCGTGCAGCTCTCACTCAGACAGCACTGGGCAATAACGGGTCTTCGGGAATAATCTTATTATGATCCCCCAGCCCATGTGCGCCCGCATCATACCTTTATAGCGCTCCAGCACGTCCTCGTACGCCTGCAGATAATCCCTCTCGTCCGCCAGCACGAAGGCGGCGGCCGGTATGAAGTGAGCCATAGCCGGGCGGCGGTTAGCGCACGCCGGCTTCGGGGCCAGGAGGCTCGGGTCTGCGCCGCGGAGGGACGCTGCTATTAAAGGAAACGCCCCGCTCTCTCCCCCCCCACGCCTGCCCCGGCCGCCAGCCTCCAATACTGGAGACTTCCTCTCTGGTTTCATTAGGAGAACTCAGCTGTGCGCCCAGCTAAGGCAGGGGCGGGCCGCTCTCGGGGTCTAATGAATGCCATCCCATACTGAGCGCCGGCGCGCGTTCCCGCGACTGCGCGTCCCCGCGTCTCCGCGACAGCCCCCGACAGCCCTCCTCCTTTTAAAAACGCAGGACGCCACAGGACACAGGCTACTGTTTGCCGATGACACCGGGAGTTATGCTTATTTCCAAACCGTAATGTTTTGTAATGTCATAGCAAATATTAGTTGTATATTAATCTTAAGTGCACACGTGTGTACATTTACATTTACAGTGACAAACGCGCACCTCTTGGGTCAACATGAACAGCCACACTTTATGCTTGGGACTCCGAGACATTTCAGTGTGACTCCTGTGCTCAGCAGCCGCGCATATTAAATGCACCGAGTCATTTCTGTCTGAGTCCGCATGTGCCCCCCCCCCCCCCCACCCCTGGCTCCGCGGAGGTCCTAGCGCCGCCCCTCAGCGCCCGGTCGCCAGGCAGCAGGGCCACCGGGGCGCCTCCTCAAAACGCACACCGCGGCGGCACGCAAACACGCTGCCCCTGGGCATTCTTTATTTTATTAACAAAATATAACCACATCACCTGCTATGCTCAGATATTAATTTGTAAACACGTTGCAGTTTATCATCCAAAATTGTCACAATTCAAAACAAGCGCCAGCTTCATTGTGTTGTGGAGAAAAATAAGTTTTAAATAAATCCGTAAATGCTTTCCCTGACGTCATATAGTTCCGCAGAATGTTTACCACAGCCAGTTTTCCCGAGTGACTCGCCGTAAAGTATACGTTTTACAGTAATTATAGATATATTTTATTGTTTTATATGCTAACATAACCGCCCATTCCATAAAGCCAGCACTCCGTTATAATAAACGCGCGTACAGGTCTTAAGGGCACCGGGACCCGGGCAGAAAAGCGCACGTCCCGCTGCCGCTGGGTCTGACTCGCACCTCCAGAATTCGGCGAAACTTTGCTGGGGGGCACCACGCTGTTTGTTACGCTGTGTTTATCTGCTGAACAGGAAACAAACTCAAACCAATAGGTCCTCCAGGTGTCACAAGTTAACAGTAGCAGCAAATTTGTTTCATTTTCCGCTCTGTTTCTATTCACCGCTAAACTAAAGAAAACCAGGAAACTAAAGGAAGTGCGGCTGGTCGAGGCGCCACATCCAGCCGGGGATCCTTTGCCGTGACAGGCTCGGGTTATAGCAGCTGGCTTTCATTTATATGCAGAACTTTACAACCGAGCGACAGCAATAAACACGAGCGAGTCGTCTGCTTTAAAATAACTGACGTCCAAAAGGCATTAAAAATAAAACGATATGCACACAATAACCCACAGCATCCCGACGCTCCGAAAGCCTCTTCAGTCCAAAACCTTAACCAGAAAACAAGCAATAACGTCGCCAAAAAAATCAAGATTTTACCAATAACCTGTCAACGACAGCAAAGATCATTTCGCCACTAAGAATCTCACACAATATCTACGTCCTATAATAAAGCAGGCGCCGAGTAATAAAGCAGAGAAATGTCGGCACTCACCGGCGATCCTGAGTACGGCTCTCTCGGCCGGATCCAGCACCGATCCACCCTGGATCTTCCTCTTGGATCGCTCGTGTCTCGGCAGGTTCCAGGGTAGCGTGTCCCCGGGCGCTGGCGACGCCGAACCCGACTTGAAACTGTAATCATCATCGTCGGAGAAATCTGCCGACGAGGACATGGAGCAGCGAAGGGAAGCGTTCCCGGAGCCGGAGCTCTGCGGAGACAATGGAGAGGAAGAGCGGCTGCCTGTTTCCCTTCTCTCCAGAAATATGACAACACAGCCCGGTGAATGGGGGCAGTCATGCGTGCTGCTGCCGGGGCTTTATTCTCACCATGGTGCCAGAACCCCCCCCCCCAAATCCACGCACATGAGTTAAAGGATACACAAACTAGTTAAAGGATCCACATAGAATGCTAAAAAGCCCGAGAAGCCGCCGGTGGTGAGATCGATTGAAAGTGGCCCCCTGGCCAGGACGGGGCCCGGACTTACCGTTGTGTACATGGTGGTGCGCCGCGCAGAGCCCCAGATCAGCGCTCCGGCTGCCGGTTAGACGGAGGCACCGTGCCGATGTGTCATGCCGCCTCCCCCGGCAGAGCCACACCCTTCTGACAATGCAATGCTCCGACAGCGGCGCTTTGCTGCCTGACAGCGAGCCCCAGATGATGCCAGATCTCCCGGAGAAAGCGGACGCTTCGGCCAAGAGAAACCCGTTTAAAATGCGCAACAGCGCTGCACTCCGCGGTTCCGTTTAGGAGGTTCGACCCCCCCCTCCACAGACTATCCGGTGTCTGGCTGTCTTGTTTTTTTTTAGCATCGGAAACCCAATCGCAATATTCCAAGCAGTGCCATTCTCCTTTGTCGATCGGTAGTCCTGTGATGCAGTACGGCGCCGATGTTTATGTTGTCATGAGGCAGTAAAAATTCACATGCAATACAACTGCAATAACAAAAAGCCGCGTTTGATATTCATAATTGCTGATTTAAATGGATATTGGTTTGTATACCTCATGCAAACAGCTGAAAACAGCGCTTTATTCGCAGACGCGTTTTCGGCACACGGATCATTGTAAAATGAATGATGATGCTGGATGACACACGGGAAGGCTCGCCATGCTGGGCATGTTAGACATGATCACAGGATGGGTGTAACGCACAGGTACGTTTACGCAGGAGGGTAGTCCTTCAACGCCCCGCGGACCTAACGCCTAATGATGAATCATTTCGGCTGTCTGCTTTTCTACAGCGGTAGTTGCACTTATACCAAGTGGCCACCTGCATAAATCTGAAATATAAGCAGTCTGGTCAGTGCTGTACGTACAGCTGAATCCGACCCATGGCCGCGCGGCAACAAGTGTTACCGGCGCGAACACAGGAAGCTCGCGTCGGTCGGTAACCGTAACCAGCACCGACTCCTCCATGAGCAACACGGCACTGGCATTAACACACAGCCAGTTCCCGCAGGAATTCGAAATAAAACTGATATTTGACAGAGAGAGAGAGAGAGACTCCCCTACCTATCTAAATGGGGACCTTCAATTCATTTCTATGGGAAAAACGCTAATCCCAATCACGACACCCTTAACCCCTACTCAGCCCTAACCTTAACCATAAGGAACCAACCCAAATACAAGACTTTTAATTAATTTTCACAATTTAATCCTCAAATGTGATCTATGCAAACCCCCCCCCCCCACACACACACACACACACATTATATACAGTAGTCCCCGACTTACGATGGAAACGCGTTCTGATGACCCCATTTTAACTTGAAAATATCATAATTCTAGACTGGCTCTGAAACACCAAAAACAGAAATAAATACACCGAGACGACGGGAATGGGGCATTTCTCAAGGCGGACGATCCAGGCAGCGCTCCAACATGTCGCACCGCGTATGCTGCTGCGTTTGCCTGCCGCGCGAAACTTAAAGACAACGAAAATGTTGTCGTATCACTATCATCACTATCAAGATCGAAAAATCGTAAATCAAACCATCGTAACTCAGGGGACCATCTGTATATATATTTGGAGAAGAGATTTGGCCAGGTCAGCGCCTCTAAGCTTCTCCTTTGGTCAGGTCAGTGCCTCTAAGCTTCTCCTTTGGCCAGGTCAGTGCCTCTAAGCGTCTCCTTTGACCAGGTCAGTGCCTCTAAGCTTCTCCTTTGGTCAGGTCAGTGCCTCTAAGCTTCTCCTTTGGCCAGGTCAGTGCCTCTAAGCGTCTCCTTTGACCAGGTCAGTGCCTCTAAGCTTCTCCTTTGGTCAGGTCAGTGCCTCTAAGCTTCTCCTTTGGCCAGGTCAATGCCTCTAAGTGTCTCCTTTGACCAGGTCAGTGCCTCTAAGCTTCTCCTTTGGTCAGGTCAGTGCCTCTAAGCTTCTCCTTTGACCAGGTCAGTGCCTCTAAACTTCTCCTTTGGTCAGGTCAGTGCCTCTAAGCTTCTCCTTTGGCCTGGTCAGTGCCTCTAAGCTTCTCCTTTGGCCAGGTCAGTGCCTCTAAGCATCTCCTTTGGTCAGATCAGTGCCTCTAAGATTCTCCTTTGGTCAGGTCAGTGCCTCTAAGATTCTCCTTTGGCCAGGTCAATGCCTCTGGCTTCTCCTTTGGCCTGGTCAGTGCCAATTGGCTTCTCTTTCAGAGAGTATACAATCTATACAAATCCTATACAAATCTATACAATCTATACAAACCCTGCATGAACAAGCTAAACACCTTCTTCTTATGACCAACATTATAATAAATCACCAACCCAGTTTGTGGTAGAAATAGAATTATATCTGCTAATTAAGTTAATCTTCCTTAAGTTAAGGAAGTTAGTCAGGAAGTTAACCATGTCCCCCAGCACATCGTTAACCAGTACCTTCAGTAAAAAAAAACATGCGGAGCACTTTCTGTCAGTGATACTGTTCTGTCAAACATTATTTCGCCTTCACAGATTAATGGGCACTCTCAAACCTGCATGAGGGGGAGGGGCCAAGGAAAACAAAAGGGCAGGATGGACACGCCCACAGCACTTACGCAGAGTCACCCTACCCTCATCCTGTTTGCCGAGGCTCTGCCCACCCGCCTGCACTCCGCCAAACAATGGCATTGCCACAGGATCAACCTCATGCAGGAAAACCATTCTCCGATCATGACCAATCATATCAAAGTACACAAAATGTGTGACTCTGATTATATACAGGTACGCTGTGTCAGTCTCTCTTATTATGGGCAGAGCACTTCATAGCTAAAATCTGAATTGCCATTATGAATATACACCACAATAGTTTTCATTCTTTTTTGTAAATCCTTCTTATTTGCATGATCTCATTTCAGTACTAAAAATGAAGCAGAACAGGTTACAGACTGAAAAACAGTCTGACAGTTTCTTTTATGTCACTAATGTGACAGACTCACCTGAAATTTAACACAGAGCTATTACCTAATCAAGCTAGTTTGCAAGTTTTCCTCTCGTCATTTTAAGGCGATTTTGTAAAATAAGGTCTACATAAATATGCATAAATTTGCAGGTCTACCAGTAGGGTTAGCAGGCATTCCAGTAACACAGATGTGTGGGAGCTCAGCTTCCTTCAAGGAGACACAGCCATGGCAAATGCAAGTCGGAGGAAGCTGAACAATCGGTGCTGCACTGGTCCACTATGTTACGGGGCTACAGCCCTGATCCTGGACTCCCAGGATCCAGCAGGATTTCTGTCCTGCCTGGTCTCTGGTGAAGCACACCTGATCTCAGGCAGAGAGTAACTCAACAGGTAGGACAGAAAACCTGCTGGATACTCGCACTCCAGAATTAGGGCTGCCTACCCCTGCACTAACTCATCACAGCGTGACATTATACAGATTTCCCACTAGATGGCGACCAAGTGCAGCCCACTCACCCCACACTGCGGTCAGGGACAGATTGCCAGGCAGCTCCACCTCGAGGAGACTTTATATGTGACTGACAATTACTTGCCTCCTCTTTGCCGTATACTGCAAAATAATTGCCAAAGGATGCTGGGTAAAATCTGTGAAACTGAAAAGCTTTGTAATGTATACATTCATATGTTCACCTACTTTTGAAGAATCTGATGCAACATTGACAATTTTTAAATCAGATACAGAACTTACATGTCATGTCCACATCATGAATGCAGATAGGTCGAACTGGGAGACATTCCTCTAGCACCCCCTGTAGTGTAGGAGGTCCTCAGTTCAGGCTGCTACAGCATCCCCTTCAAAATGTAACTTATTGCTAAAAACTACATTCAACTAAACATCTATTATGGAATTTCACAGAACGGCCTCATGAGACTACTCCTTAAAGCTAAATTTCCTTAAAATACTGTACTCTACAGATTAAGTTCGGGTTATGTTTAACTGTACGTTAAACGTAGATTCGCTGCAGAAAGCTTGGCTGTACACACTGCAGTAATGAAATATAATGTTTCTGAGTTTTTAAATAGTTTAAACATCACAGTGTTTCAGGTTTGTGCTAAAATCTGTTTATGCATTCGGTGCCACAAGAAAAAAGTGGGGTTCTTTTACTGCTGCAGAACATTAAACAGCAAATGTCAAAATCATGATGAGCCCTGAATCTTGTGCTGAATTCATTTTTCTCTGGGAGCATCAAAGAGATCGCAGGAACTAAACCAGATCATAAAAATAACATTTTTGCTGATGAACATCAATACACATCATGAAGGCACTGATATTTCAAATAATATGCAGAACGTTCTGTGACTGTTTTGTGATTGTGTGTTAAACAATCTTCTGATAAAATGGCTGCACGCTAACCAATAACAGACGAGACATGCGGTGACAGTAAGTGAGAGGGAGCAGATGGCGTGATGTGGCACCATGATCAGCAGGATGTGGACCAGGCCCCGCAGACCTCATGCTTCTGGGGATCGGGTCACTGGTACTCAGCCAGGCAAACCTGCTTTCACCCGTTAGCAGGTGTGTCTGAACTTTTGACTGGTGCTGCACTTATACACACATGAATATCCATCAATCCACCAGAGGCATAGGAAAGCCTAGAGCCTGTGCCAGACACACACACACGTGCGCGCGCAGACACATGTGCACAGACACATGCACAAACACACACACAGACACACATGCAGACACACACGCACAGACACACACACAAACACAGAGACACACAGACATTTGTATCCATATATTTTTGGGGACTCTCCTTTCATTTCTATGGGCATAACCCTAATCCCAACAATGACACCCTTAACCTCTACCCGGGAAGTACAGAGAAGCACACATACACCTGCACATGTACCATAAGCCGGTGGGGGGGCACAGCGATGGCTTTGATGGCTTTGCTGTGGTCAGCCGCCCTGGGATACAGGGTTTATAAAGCCTAGCAAGGCCACAACCAGCCTCATGGCTCAACTGAGGGTTAATAAGCCAGGCTGGGCAGAATCCCAGGGAAAGGACGGCTTAAAGGCAGCCCCAGCACCCCCACCCCCAGCACCCCCACCTCGCGTGCAGCATCTTTATAGTCTGCTTTTTATGTTTCCTAACCCAAACCTCAGTATGATTTAAAATAATAAACTCGATGATCTTACTGATTTAAATAAAAGCTGCTGCAGTTAGCGAATCCCTTCACTCTCAGGTTAATATGCACCTTTCGTCCGTAAGCTGAGAATTCGAGGTATCTGGGGTAAGATTACATTCGAAACGTGTCCCATTTGCCGGGTGCTCAATCGAGGTCAGTTGCAAATAGCATTGCATATTGCAGGGCACTATGTATGCCAAATAGCCTGTGGAGTACTGGGGAGGGAACACTCAGCTGGGGGGGGGGGCAGTCCCACTTAGTGGCTGAAGTGATTCTGCATGCTACTATGACAAACAGATCCAACTTTTGAAAACCATCAACTACATAAGACAGCAGATGTGGGGAATTTACAGAAGACCCCCATACCAATTCAAGAGGAGGTTCTTTTCAAGGAGGAAATTGACATCAAAAAGATATCTTGCTGACATGGAGCAGCATTCCTATCTGAGCCAGAGAGGAATCAGTTTGACTCATAATGCTGCTCCCCCTACATGTGCCATACCCATAGCCATATTCCAAAATGTATAACATACACCTGGATGACAGCGTAGGTCCTTACATCAGAATCAGAGGCTCAGGAGGGAAAACCCGGCTTGTTCCCACTGTCTAAAAGAGTAAGAAGAGGAATGTAATTTAGTGCAGGAGAGTGATGTGCAGTGAATGCAGAGGGAAGGTTGTGCAAATTCAGGCGAGAGGTTAGAGGAGGCACCCGCTGTAATATCCGCCCTGAGCGTCCCTGCCATGTTTTTCAGAGAACAACAGAAGGAAAAGACGTCATTGGAAAAGCGCAATGGGAGCCTGAGCGGGCAGAGGTCAGGGCCATTAGCGCAGGCAGTGTGGAAGGATGGAAAAGGATGGAAGGTGGCCCAGGTGTCCGCTTCAGTGTGGACCATCACCGTCTGAAAGAAATGGTCAGAAACGGGCCTGGAGGGACAGATAAGGTTCTGAGAAGCACGCGAATGTGCGCTGCTCGGAGAGGTCAATCAATCTTCAGGAAGGGTGACGTGTGTTTCTGTAAAGAGACTCGTGGGATCATAGGTGATGTCACTTCCTGGAGTCATGGCAAGCGTCTGACCTAAGCCCTGTGCTCCTGTGGGAGAGCAGACTATGACCATGAGGGCTTTAAGGAGCATGGCAGCTACACGGGTGCTGGCACAAAACTGCTGTGGCAGGGTCACCGGTGGGCAGTGGGGCAGATCAGAGGCAGGGAAGCAGAGTGATGCTGCACGGCAGACACAGCATATGGGTGAAGGACTCAGCAGAGGAATCATCTCCACCCACATGCGCCCCATTCCCATTTGGAGCCACAACAGCTCTGCACCAGTCTCTGACCGCTGGCTGACACAAAATACCCTTCGCCGATGAAACGTCCACTGAAGTACAAGATTAAATCTGTGACCATCAGAACCCAAATCCACAGAGTGCTCTGTGCCTGTTGGGAGGACCACCATTTTCTTTCTACAGCACCACAAAAGAGACAGACTGGTGGAGCAGGAAGAGGCTCCCGGAGAACATCACCAGGTCCTTGAGTCTCGGCTCTTCCATTCCTTACTCCCCACAACACTAAGGGATGCATCTCCAAAAGTCACAGACTATTTCTGCTTTCTGACATTCCTTACCTACCAAACCTACAAACTAAACAAGCATGATGCCATGCCATTAGCAAATACCTGGCCTGGCACTCACAGTAAACCAAAATACCCATATAGTCATGCCACCCATATAGTGCAATCTGAAATGCTCTCACCACTGTCATTATGTTGAAACCCTGTTATGGATGATTGTTTTCATTTTCCAGCAAATACTAGTAAATGTTGACTTCTGTTGCATGAGAAAGGGGGTGGGGCAAGCAGCTGATATTCACCAATCAGAATCAGTCGTGAAATAAGTCAGACTGTGAGAAATGCCAACTCACTGTCAAGGGCAGCGTGGGCCGTCGTAGGAAAGAATTATGGATTCAGTGAGAAAGAGACATCAGCCTGTGTGTGGGGAGAGAGGCACAGGGTGGGGAGGGGCGGCCATTACGCACATCAACACTTCAGGGGTGAATCCATTCCTAACAGCATCACTGACCTAATACTTCATTTACTTCTATGTGAGATGCTGGTCCAATGAGCTGAATGAGCTGAACTCATCCTCAATCTCAGTCATGCTTCAGTTGTTCTTAAAAATCATGTAAGTAAAGATTCATGCGACCTGAGTTTACCAGCAATGAATGGCTCCCTGCTGGTTCTGCGATTAACAGAGAGGATATGTCAGTGCTGCCCAACTGTCTAAGTATGAAGGAAACTAAGAACCGATTAGATGCAATACTAAGCAGCCAGGGGGTGCCATGGTATCTCTGTGTACCCCAGAAACATGCTCAGTATAACGTTATTTTAACTCGGACAGTTCAGTGCACATTAACTAACTATGAACAACGCTAGAATATTGCCAGAAAAAAACACAGGTACTTCAAGTACCAACGGCTTGATGTCCCCCTCGCAGTCAGTCAATCTATGCATAGAGCTTCATAGAGCTTCATAGAGCTTCAAGATGGACGGGTCTGTCTGTAAACATCCATCCATCCATCTGATTAAACAGTACAGTGTTGTGAGTGTTAGCAAACATGCTATTATGAACCTCCTGCTTTGCCCTGTATGCACTAACATCATTCTGCAATAACTTCCAATCGATAATTACGGCTCCAAAGGGCCCTGCCTGTTAGAGCTGCAGACTTCCCTGTTCCCCATCTCTCTAATACTACACTTCAAGTGCAGGAATCCAAAGCAAGTTACAATCTGCATCAGTAATCCATTAGCAATCACGTTAGTCTCAAAATAACAAAACAATGGCAATGTTCAAGGCTAGTGAGTATCTCTCAGAAAACACAACTGATATTATCTATGCTGGAAGCAAGTGAAAGAGAGTATTCCACAGGAAGATCTGGTTTTGGTCAGCAGACCAGTTACATCTAAAGAAATACGTCTCACAGATATGACTGTAACAGTATACAATATATCCTGGGCAGAAGTCTTTTAGAAACTCCGCTGTTTTATTGTTTAACCTCCAACAAAAGCTGTTTTCATGGCACTGTATTATAACAAACAAAATCGTACTTTTGTTGGAAGATAATATCCTATGATATTATGTACCTGAACTGTATCCTATTGTACATAAAATCAAAATAGAACACAGCCTCCAGTCCTGAATTCTGTCCTAAATAAAAAGATTAAATCAGTCTGCCTCAGAGACCTTTGCTGCTGCTACAGTGGCTAAGCTCTTAGCATTTTTAAAATGCCACATATTTTCCTCTGAGTACCAGCAAACACGAGAGTCAGTGGCGTAATAAAATAAAATGGCATAATAACTAGCATGTCAGTCCAATCATGTTGCTATAGAAGAGCCTATATGTTTCATAACTATGTTAAATTACATTTTAACAGTTAATTGTGGTTTTCAACCACTGCATCTTTGTATTAGGCCTATCTGAAAGGGGTTAAGTATTAAGAGTCAGGATACAAAATATTGGAACATAACCCAGGAAATACTGCATGGAATGTTCTCCTATTATTTTTGAGAGTTATGTAACTTTGAAAATAGGTACTTATCCTTTTCAGCTATAACCCCCAGGTGAATGCATAGCAAACAAATGCTGGGGATATTATTAGGCACACCTTGTTATGTGTTAAAACACCTACGGGTTTGCGTGTTGGAGTCAGCTGCACTGACTGGTAGAAGTCCGGCTGGACCCTCTTCTTGACTTTGCGTTTCCTGACAGCCGACGCGTCCGGGTCGCTCTCGGGGACCTCGGCCAGGGGCTTGCTGTCCTCGCCGGCCCTCACCCGAGTGCTCTTCCTGGCATGGCGAGGACTGTGCCTGTAGCCCTGTGCAAGCGCCATGCAGGGGGGGGGAGGGGGGTCTTACAGCACAAACTACATATCTACTGTTTTTGTGCCTCGGTTATTACTTACAGCCTATAGCCATTGCAAACACCGTCGGATGCAGTTAACTGCAAGATAATGGCTGAATAATGCATGACGCAATTAAATAGTTCATGAAACATTAACAATAATTTCCTTTTATTTTTCGCCTGTGGATTTTTAACCAAAAGCACCGCAACAATAATACGTATTTTCTGCAAATGTCATAATGTTACCTACTAGTCACACATGCGCAATGCGCACTCAGAAGTACATACAGTCTTACATCACTCCCCAAGATAACGAAACTTCAGGCAAACATTAAGTTTGGATGTGGCCAATCGTGCCCTTTACACGTGGGAATAGATCTGCACACTTACCACAATCTTGTCAAGGCAGGAAGAAACGTATTTACCTCTGATCGAAAATGATACGTCCGTAGACCAACTTCTGGAACAAACGAAGAATGCTCTAGTATACCCTAAGTACGCAGCAATGGGGCCAAGCATTTCCGAACAAGAAACTGTTACTGGGGGATTATGCATGTGAAAACCCTACGCCGACATCAATAGTGACATAACACTGTAATTTCATTCGGCTGGACTGGTAATGTAGCTGTCGCAATATGGGTTCAAACAAATTAGCCGCAAAAGTATTACAAGTGGATCACAAAAATCACGTGTTACAGCTATTTCTCTAAATAGGTCATAATGTGAAAACCGAAGAAAAAAGATCTAATTGTTATTCTCCGGGGTGGATTAGAGCGTCATGCCGGCTATGGAGGTCTCCTACTCACCGCGGCTCCTTGAGCGTCCCGAGAAGACCGATTTGATGGGATGCTTCCCACTCCGGAGCTTGCGGTGCCAGCAGCAGAAAAATAAAATTGTGGCGATGGTGCCAAGCAAAAGTAGCAATAATAACAGCACGCACTGGATGCTGTATGGTCTGAGCAGCACCAGGAACGCCGCGGCGATCATCATGCGAGGCGATGTAGGGCAGCGGCTGCTGCAGGCTTTCCTCTAAATGTAAAAATACATGTCACTGCTAACACGGGACCCCGTGGCAGCCGAGCCTCCGTCTACCCTTGAAGGTGCATCGATTTCAATAATGCAAGCCGACAATCCATGACTCAGCAACACGGACCGAGGCAGCGACCGTGTAAGATGGGCGAGCATCTGCATCTGAGCTCAGCAAAGCGCAGCAAATTAAAAGGGTGTCAAGCCGGAGCCTGCTGACATGATCCATGGAGGATGCTAAAACCTTCACGCGAAAGCCAACAAAAATGACCTACAGCCCATTGAAACATTAACGAAGCGCAAGTTGTCGCCCCAATCCGAGGCTGCCTACCTGCCTCAGCCTAAACGTGAAGTGATGCGTTCATTTTTGGACTTTGCCAGGCTGCAGTGCTCACCTGCTGTACTGAAGGAGGAGCAGCGCAGCCTAACGTTTTGCATTTATTTAAATTTACCCAAATAAAATCGGCCCTTTTACTTTCGAAAACCTCTCATTGCGACATACGAAATCCGTGTCTGGCACCCCTCTAACGTCTAAGGTTGCCCCACATAAAAAATTAAAATGACAGCCTATTACTGAATAATTAATATCGACACAGCTTTCGACATATGGATATAGATTATAAATGAGCTAACTATGCATGCGTTAAGGGGATTCAAAATATAGATTAAGGGGATTCAAAACTTGTGAAATTTATCCCATCTCTTATTAAATGTCGGTGTCTACTTTTGGGAAGGAAAGAGAATCGTAATACTGGCAATGATTCATTCGAGGTGCGCATACTCGCTACTTGTGGAGTGACAGGACACTGCAGTATCCCAGCCCCGCGTCGCATTGCCACGGGACTTCATTTCCCGTCGTCGTTCAAAGCGTACATCCTCCAACCCCTCAGCTTCCAATCTGTGCGTCGCATTGGCACCGGACTTCATTTCCCGTCAGGCAAAGCGTGCATTTCCCCTCGTTTCCAATCCGCGCGACGCATTGATATCGGACTACATTTCCCATGAGGAACAGCGCACACGTGCGTTTTCATTGCGCCGAAAATTCCCGGGGAAGGCCCTGCAACTTGCAACTGCAGGTAATACGTCTTTCTGATCTGTTCCTTTGTGTATTATATATTTATATGGTGGTTTTATGTCTAATTTAGTTTATTGCTGCACACATTTTCTGGTCATTTTCGTTTGAAGCTGAATTTTGGCATTCTGTCTTTATTTGTTTTTTTTTAATTGGTCTGAGACTACGTCTTACAGATAAAGAATTTATTTGAATAAACTCCTGATTAACTGCATGCTTTCCCAAGGGAAAACCTGTAAGGTGGCATTTTACATGCTATCTAGTGTTTAATTTTCACTGCCTAACAGGCTGTCGTAGTAGCATTAGAATAATCATATTCGTGTAACTTGGGCCGGTTTTCTGTCGCGGTTAGAGGCGTAAAAGATGGCGATCTAACTTCTGGGGTTGTGGTTTTAGTTTTTGTACCCTATACGCATTTTCCTAACCGCTTTGAAATGCATGTTCATTTTGCAGTCAGATGGGCTTTGATGGCGACCTCTCCTGGCACAGAGAACCTGGAGGACGAGGTAGAGTTTGTCTCCGTAAGTGGACTTGGCGATTTCTGTCGTTAGTTTGCTTACCAGCCTTCCTGATGCACCCCACCCAAAATCAAAATTAAAAAATGAGATAAAACTTATCTTAATATACTTTCTATGAGCTCTGTAGTTTTACATCAGCTGTCTAGATGTTAACAGCTGGCTTCCGTACCTGAATGATTCTCTGTGCATACTCTTATGTGATACCAAGGACCAACCCAAGCCTGCACACCAGTTTGGCCATTTGAAATCCTGTTTGAAAGGAGGGTTGATGTTGACCGTTGGCTTTCATGGGCTCTAATGTGTTTGGTCTTTCTGTTAGGAGGGTTCTCTCAGACCAGTTCTGGAGTACATAGACCTGCTGAGCGATGGAGATGATGAGGAGGGCAACGTCAAGGCTTCCCCAGAGTCTGTGAGCATCTCCCAGCCTCTTACTCGATGCCTGTAGGCTTTTGAACCCGTCGCCGTGGCTGCTGCATGCGACCGGCTGTGTATGAACTCATGTGACCATGAGATCTGACGTGGGCTATAGGCATGTTGGCGCGATGGGAGGGGGTGTGGACTGTGCTCTGACACATTCTTTGTCCCTGTCCTGAAGATCGAGGACCAGATTGACAGGAAGAAGGCGCAGGTCGCCTCCACGCTGGACAGGCTGGCCCAGCAAGTGGCCACCCAGAAACGGCAGAGAGCAGAGAAGTGCCGAGCTTTCAAGGTGAGGGGGCGTGAGCAGGGGGCCCCGCTGTCGGCTAGCGAGATGACGTGGCAACCGGGGCAATGAGGGGCCCACTTACGATTAATCCTCCATCATGCTGGCATGTCTGCCCTACGCCAGTGGGGTCATAGCCTAATGGGAAAGCCTTCCCCTGAGGAACCCTGTCCTGAGGGTAGGGGTTAACAGCAGTGTTAGGGCATCGCAGGGGAGTTGTCTTTATTAACTGCGGAAACACAGGTGTGGTTGACCTGCAGTGCCAGGTATTCTCCATGGGTTAGTTACCTGGGGTCTTGGTAGTGAGTTAGCATGTTGGTTAGCTCCTGGGTCGATTTATGCTTCATTCCAGGAGAAGATGGTCTCCCAGCAAGCCAAGGGTCGGCAGGAGGTGACCTTCAGCCTCGCCAACAGTGATCACTTTGACGCCAAGCGATGCGTGGACATGTGGTTAAAGATGCCAGGTAGAGCACAGTCGCCATGGTGCTGTATCGGACAGGACCATCCTGATATAAACATCCAGGTATATTTCGTGGCTTTGCTGCCTTGGGCATAGCGGATCTCTCACATCTCTTGGTGGCAGGGCTGAAGCCTGGCACGCTCAGCTCTGGCCCCAAATGGGGCCGCCAGTCGATGGCCAACCCTAGCGGCCACATGTCTGCGCGGACCTGTCCCGTCATCCACTGCGGCCGTGTTTATGACAGCGCCCCCCTCTTGGAGGGCCACTTGAAGAGGTGACTGGGGTCGGGGGCAATTTTAGCGCTGTGGTTTCTGGGTCCCGTGGAGCAGGAGGGCGCCCCCGTTCACACCAGTACTGCACCCACCCCAGGTTTGACCACTCCCCATGTGACCCCACCATCCTGCTGCGGGGTAGTCCATCTGCACTCTACGCCTGTGTGGCTTGCTGCAGCAACTTTGAGACCAAGGAAGCATGGCAGGCCCATCTTAGCGCTAAGGTATGTGCATTGGGGACCTTGGGGCTTTTACAGCAGGCAGAATTGAAGCCACCTGAATTCCTTGGCACTCTCAGGCCGATGGGAAGTGTAAATTAAGGATCAGTCCAGCAAGGGAAGGCAGCATTTTCTGATTTACTGTCTTCTCATTAAATCACACACACTCATAATTTCATGGCTGTGAATCCCCTAATCCGTCACATCGGCTTGATGTTTGATCCCCCCCCGCCCAGCGGTCCTCCCCCAATCCCGGTGGCCACGTCCACAGCCTGAAGTACCAGCTGATCCAGTGCTTTGCCTGCCCATCCTGCTACCTCCTGTTTAACATCCGTGACGAGTGTCTGCAGCACATGGCGGCCAAGAACCACTTCGTCCGGCCCTCAGGAAGCGGTGAGGGGTCCCTGAATGTGCGGACAGGCGTTTAGGGCCATAAGGGCATAAGACCTGCAATGGCCAAGATTAAACTGGCAAACCATTCTGGATTAACCCTCTGGAGTCGGCAGTCCCACCGGCGGGACCAAGTAGAAATGTCGCCAAAACGTTTAAAAAAAAATTTATAAAATTTAAAAAACATTTTAAAAACACTGCCAGAAACCTTGAACGGTCTACTTTTCAAATATAAATATATATATATATATATATATATATGAAGAAATGAAATGTACTTTTAGAACTTTGCAAGGAGAATAAGAAGTATAAGAGTGACTGGCTGGAGTGTCTGAGTCTGGAAGCAGCGCTGATCGCCACCCATTAGCAAATGGCGCTATTCGCAGGATGATAATGGTTATCCGGCGGTCGTTACTGGTCGTAAAAGTGAGAAAATGCCCAGTGTAACTCCCACAAACAAGAGCACATGTCAGGCTTGTGTTTACCGACTACAAACACGGAACATAATCGTGATGAGAAAGTTAGTTTCGCTTTTATTACTATTTTG
Organism: Petrocephalus schoutedeni; assembly: GCA_026780765.1. Classification (NCBI taxonomy): domain Eukaryota; kingdom Metazoa; phylum Chordata; class Actinopteri; order Osteoglossiformes; family Mormyridae; genus Petrocephalus; species Petrocephalus schoutedeni. The sequence goes on from JAODKL010000062.1 coordinate 1,123,115, forward strand.
CTTCTGTCATCACCACACAAGCACAGCATAGTATTTATCATTTTCTATAGCGAAACCGTCTGTTCATTATATTGGGCTCATGCAGCGTGAAACTTCTCTCATAAAGCAACTTG
>JAODKL010000062.1:1123327-1142467 GCA_026780765.1 Petrocephalus schoutedeni
AAAACTGCTGTAAAACTGTCTTAAAGCTGTGTAATACTGCTTGCCATGCAAAATAAGATTGTAGTGATCATTAGGTAAGACTCATGGACGTTACACTGCCTTTATTTTTTTAATTAGTCTCATTACTAATTGTAGGGTATTTTGTAACATTGTATTTACTTTATTTTGTATTACCACATTATTCATTTTCTCTGTTTTATAACATCCAATTTACTTTATCCATTGCATGTAAAAAGACTCTTACTGTCTCTTCTTTTCTAAAATCTGAAACTGATCTTTCAAATTGATGGGTCTGACATTCCAAACTGATGGGTATGTGACAGTGACCACTACCACTGACAGCATGCAGACCATTACAGGTTTTTGAGAAGTGTATGTTTAAAAATAGAATAATCACATTCTAAATGGTCTCAGATTATTGGTGCTGAGTTGTGCTGAATAAAAGCATACGCAGCACTTTGGGGTAAATGTTTTTAGAAAGGTGATATATTTAAAAATGTCATGGCATGTCAGACTACCTCCGAGAGGCCTCAGACTCCAGAGGGTTGCAGTGCAGCGCAGTGCAGGGTATCTGTTAGTTAGGGTGGTGATTGGAATTTTCCACTTTGTGTGGGGCTCTGTGGTGCTATAAAGCTGGTTTCTCAGACCGGTTCTTCGCTGTTTTAGCCCAGACGGCCAGAGCCGCTCCCCTCCCTATCCCGCGCTACGCCAAGACCCGTCTCGCCGCCCTGTGTAAGGAGGTGGCGTTCCGCGTCCGCTGCACCGCCTGCAGGAAAGTGCTGGCGTCGCATGCCGAAGCCCAGGCGCACTTCAAGTGAGTGCAGGTGGCTGGGGCCGCCGCAGTAGCTGACCCGCGCGGGTGCCCGCCGATTCCCGGCGCTGATCTTTGCCGGTGTCCTGTGTCCCAGCGTCCGATGCAGGCAGGCCAGCGCCATAGCCGAGGCCGACCAGACAGTGGCAGACATCATGAGGCAGCTGCGAGTCCGAGGCCGCTGCCTGCCGTGTGGTGAAGTCTTCCTCGATGAGGGGCAGATCCAGCAGCACGCGCAGCTCACCGGCCACCAGGTGGCGCCCCTGGCCACCGAGGAGGAGTCCATACTACACTACTGTAGCCACTACGAAGTCGCACACATGCGGGATTCCCGGCCGCCACCACACCTCGACTCCGCAGGCCCCAGGACCCCTTCGAAGAAGAGGGCCATGCTGAGCAATCCACCTGCCGCATCCCCAGGCAAGCGGCAAAGGACCCGCCGCATGGGGGCGGTCCCGGAGACATCCGGCAGGCAGCGGCCCACCGCCTGGTTCTGCGAGTGCGGTCTGCGCTTCCCGGACGAGTCTGCCGCCATCCGCCACATGATGGCGTCCAATCAAGTGTTCCACAAGTGCGGCGTGTGCGGCAAGCTGATGGGCGAGGCGTCCATCGCGCGGCTGCACATGAGCCGCATGCACGGCGGCGCCCACCTCTCCCACTTCCGCTTCTGGTGCCGCCGCTGCCAGCTGGACATGCTCCGGGAGGCGGATGTGATGTCACACGTGGGCGGGGCCCACCGCGGCCACACCTTTTACCGTGAGCGGCAAGTGACCGAGGAAGAGGAGAAGGAGGAGGGCGAGTCATCCGCCCCAGATCCCTGCAAGGCCGCCCCCGCCGCGTACCCGACCCCGGCTGACTGTGCCCCCAAGTGGCTCTGCAGGATGTGTGAGGAGCTTTTCGAGTCGCGGGAGGCAGTGCGGCGGCACTGTGGCGACGTGGCCAGCCACAGCTTCCAGAGGTTTCTGTGCGGTCACTGCTCCCAGAGGTTCTTCAAGGAGCTGACGCTGCGGAGGCACTGCGACTCTGAGCACGCCGGCTGCCTCGACATGCGCTGGTGCTGCGGCCTCTGTGACAGCATGCGCCTGGACTCCGAGGGCGACTTCCTGCAGCACTACCAGAGGCTGCACGCCGAGGACTACTGCCGCGTGGAGGACCCCCCCAGCCGGCCGCGGGCCGCGCCGTCCACGCCATCGCAGGCATGTCCCTGCATGGGGACGGAGAAAAACAAAGCGGAGAGGAACGCTGCCTTCACGCGTTGCATGAAGCGGCTGGCCAGCGAGGGGCGCTGTGGCTACACTTGTGGCGCCTGTGGGATGCAGACCCCGTCCTACGTCCAGATCAAGGTCCACGTCCAGGAGGAGCATGGCGCAGACAAGAAGGATAAGACCTTCGTGGTGGCCTGCGGCCTGTGTCCCCAAAGCCTCACTGACGTCCCCACCTTCCACTCCCACTACCACACTCAGCACTGTCCCCTGTGTCCCCGTGAAAGTCTCGAGGCTGACGAGGAGGTCCCCAAAGCTGCCGTCCCTGTAATGGTGAAAGCAGAGGAGGTCTCGCCCAAGGACAACGGTAAGTCAGCCTGGCGGCCACGCCCCCCCTGCCCCCCCCAGGTCAACCAGAGAACAGCGATCACCTAGACAACACGTCTGCTAAAACCTGCAGAAGGCAGTGATACTCAGTCAGCCCCTCATTAATTAAGAAGCCGTGTGAAACTGGCTGGGGTCTTGGTGCAGAGCAGAGTGGTATTTTAAGTTACCCAACGAAATCCAGACATGTTTAGCTGCTTTTATAGCTTCTAAAAGCCTTTCAATGCATCCATCTGCCCGTATAACCGAGGTGTGGCCTGTTTTGTCTGCCCCCTTCCAGCAGAGGAATTTGAGGATGTCACACAGGCCATCGCCCTGAGCTCAGGAGAGGCTGAGCAGAAGTCGCCCCCTAGTGGAGGTGTGACTCTGAGACCTGCGGTTAAAATTTGAACATTCCCTCTTTCCTTTAGCGGTTAATTAAGCTCTCGCTTTGTGCTCCAGATGAGTTTGACGAGGACCTGAGACGTGCCTTAGCTCTGAGCTCGGAGGAGGTGCAGAAGAAGGGAACGGAATCTGACGAAGGCAGGTGACACCCCCCCCCCAATTCCGCCAGCCGGGCTTTCTTTGTTGTGGTGTGGGGGCCATTGGGGGGGCTGCAGAGCTGTCACCCACAGGCTGTTAATGGATCTCTTTTCAGCCTGTCGTGCTTGAAGGCCTCACTTTGGGTATGTTTAATCACACCGATGCATATGGGACTTGACCACATGGTTAAGGGTGTTCTCTGGGAGTTTGTTATATTTGTGGGGTTTCGGAGCACAACACACTAGCCCACATGACATAACACATGAGCCCACCATATGAACAATTGTATTTTTATTAGACATTTTTAATAATTTAAGCTTGAATTCAGAGTATATGTGGCTATTGTAATATGATTAAGTATGCAGTATACATTAGTATTCATTATTGCATATTTATATTGGTCTTTATTCATGAAAACTGTATGGGTGGAAAAGGTGTTTTTGGCTAGTCATGTGTAAGTGGTGTCTTATGGGGAAAAACTGCCCCTTGGCTGTGCCCCCGGGTTGGCGTGCTGTGCACGTCCGTGTCCTCACCTCTCTCCGTTTGTGTGCTTCACAGAGATGGAGGAAGCCATCAAGAGAAGCATGCTGGAGTTCTGAGCCTGGACTGAAGCCTGTTTTATGTTCATTTTGATCCTTGTTTCAGATAAATATAAAATAAAGAATAAATAGGTTTATGCAAAGCAGCGGAATAAAACAAAGGTTATCTGCTTAATGAAAACGAGTCGAGTGGCATCTTTGCGCGAATGGGGGGCGCTTCTCCCTCGGCAGCGGTGACCCGGCGCCGCTCCCCTCAGCTCATATCCTTCCAGCCCATGTTTGGTGATGTTTACCCGGCTGGCGGGGCGCTATATCTGCGGCTCTCCGGGAGCCGGGGCGCACTGATCAGCTATGGCTCAGGCCAAAATACATGCCAAAAGCCAGGAAGCGGCCAAAGGCAGCAGGTTCAACCGGACCCTATCCATGGCGGACCGGTCCGGACGGCTGCTGGAGAGCTTGGATCAGCTGGAAGTCAGGTGAAGCGCTCCTGTGATTCTGATCACGCTACTCTGATCGCTAATTGAGGACGTATTCAGTGCGGCGCTCGGGAATGCTTGGGGAAGTGCAAGTGTGTATGCGTGTGTATATATAATATTAGGTTATATATACACTCCTGTGGGCGTGCGAGTTTTATAATCCGCACGTTCGGCCCATTTCTGGTTTGGTTTTGGTTCCATTTCATTTTAAAACGCTTCTCCGCATGAAAAACACGTGCAGCCGACAGCGGCTTTACACACTTGCAAATCTAAAAATAGACTAAGCGAGCCGGGATACGAATCTCCGTACTTTGCAAATTCTCAAGGCGATTTGACGCAAATGCAGTTTGTCTTGCTCACCAAGATTAACTTGGGAATGCTGTTTATCTGTAATACGTGTCCACTATTGGGTCATAATTTAATGCGAAAAAGTTGGTTTATTCGCGTTAAAAACGCGGGTACACGGGCACCGACAGAAGGGCCGTGTGTTCGCCCGTCTCCCGCCGCTCTCCGTCCGGCTCGGTGGGGCCTGATCGCTTCACGTCTGGCCGCTGGTGTAGGGTGGAGGCTTTACGCGAGGCGGCCGCCGCCCTGGAGCAGGAGAAGGACAGCCTGCTGGAGGTGATCCAGGCGGTGCAGAGCAGCCAGGAGATGCGCACCATCAGCGACGGCGAGTGTCGGCGCGCAGCCTCCGCGGCACGCTGCTTTTTATACCCCACTTTTATTTGTAGTGATATCAGTTTGCACGTCCCCGTCCCCTTATTTCCTATTTATTACTGATTTGTTTCCTTATTTATTATATTGCATTGCCGTATATCGCATTATTCCCCCATGCACCTGTGGCACAAGAACTTAGCTGTATTCCTCCCCAAACGTGACAATAAAATTAGGATCTTGATCTCGGCCCAGTTGGCTTTTACGGCGGAGACCCACATTGTAACGGAACTTGTGTTTTCCTGCCAGGGGAAAGAGAGGAGCTTACTTTAACAGCAAAGCGCCTGCTCGGCAGGACCCTGACAGTCGAAGTGTCAGTGGAGACTATGCGGAGCCCCGAGCAGCAGGACGCTCTGAAGAAGGCTACCTCCATCATAGATGACATAGCTGCCAAGGTACTTGACGACATGGATGGTTCCAGAAGGCGACTAATGGCCCTCCACGCCGCATGCGTGACCGAGGCGCCCCCCGTCCCTATCGACCAGAAGTTTCAGAGCATCGTGATTAGCTGCGCGCTTGAGGACCAGAAGAAGATCAAGAGGAGGCTGGACACTTTGATCAGGAACCTTGACAACGCCGGTAGAACCATCCGGATCATGGATCACCAGAAAATGGAGTGCAGAAGCAACGACGGCAACTGAAACTGCGGCTATGGACTGTGCATGTCCTGGTATCTTACTTATCACACATTATTCGACCAGGTTTAGGTTATGCGCCATATAGCCTATTTGTGACCTAAAATCAGAGACCAAATACTTTCATATAAGCTGTGAAGATGCTGATTTATTCAGAATAAAGTTTTCAGAATGTGTCATGCCCAAAACCAAAGCAACGGGTTGTCGGTTTTGAACAAAAAACGTAAGCATAACACCTTAAACGAAACATAGTAAATCTGTACGTGTGGCGTAGTGGCGGGCAGCTCATTAAAAGCAGCCTTACACAGCCTACTGTCAGGTTTACACACAGCCATGATATATATAATGGGCGCGTGCCTGTAACTGTCCGCGCGCGGTGGCTGCCCGGCTCGCGCGTCCTCCGCGCGGCACCCCGGCGCGAGGGGGAATTTGGCAGGAGAGTGCCGCGCGCTCCGCGCTCAATTAGAGCGCGCGTGTTAATGGGAAAGGGTCGGGCTGCAGGGAGCCAGGAAAAATATTTGCTTTTGGATTAGAATTTGGGAGGGGGACTTCATCTGTTTATATGAAATAAATACGAGACATTAATACGAGATACTTCTCCATTTCCAGTCATGTGCTTCTGCAATCAAACGACATCAATTATTCCAGACGTAAATGTATAATTTAAACTGTATTTTGAAATGTATGCTGCTGCGTCCTGTTTGTTAATCTATACCCAGAATGGTCGATCTTTCCACGTGGACCAGGACCGACAGAGCTGGAACGCCACTAATCCTTTATTAAACGTCTTACACAAGCATTAGACTGACGATACAAAACAAAGCTCCGGCCATGAGATCGCTGCGTGGTGCAGCAGGCCGACGGACACGTACAGCACACTGATGGGAAGCAGCGGCACGGAGCTCTGACCTGGTACCCCGAAAGCCGCAGATAAGTTACTCCCTCTTAAGGCTATAAGCAAGCACGGTTAAATTAGCCTGCGACGGGAACAGCGTGGAACAGTAACGGGTAGAGCGCTCAACGGTTTGGATAAAAATAATTTACAATAATCATATGTGATTTAAATGTTAAACATTCAGTATTCTTTAATAGTGCAGAGTTATTTTCAATATGTGCACGTCCAACAGTGATTTAATGGTGAGCTTTATTTATAGAACAAAACCCTTTCATATAAAAGACTGAACAGGTTTACACTACCAATGAAGCATTTCAAGTTCTGCTGTATTGTACCATGGTCCAAATTACAAATTCGACTTAGAGAATGACACACATTCAGCATGCAGCTTTGCCTGAAACACCACATACAGAGCATCCAAAAAGCATAGTAACCAATCAGGCTCAGAGTTACACACGCCATGGACTCTTGCCATTCAGAATGACACATCTTCACTTTCCATAAATGGCCACCTTGCAGACAGAGAGTGCAGCCAGACCCATCCTCCGCGGTCTGCTCCTCTCATCACGACCGGGAACCCGTCCAAGAAATCTGGTGCTTCAGAAAATCTAAGGAAACCTAAAAAATGTCTAAAGCGGGGAAGCGACCAATTCTCACTGCAGGCCAAAGTAACACGATGACTACAATTTGGGGAAAGCACCTTCTCAATATGTGCATTGCCGTGCTGTCCGAATGAAAATGGAAGAGCCAGGGGATTCCTGTAGCACAGAAACATGAGCCGGCTGGCTGTGAGGCTGACAGCTTGCGGTTCTTCTTCGGAGGTGCAGGTAAACACGGGATGGACCACCTCTCTCCACTGAGGACCACCTCCATGGCAGGGGCTCTGCACTCAACCCGACACATCCTCAACGCTTGTAACATTCTCCTCACGCAAACAGAACCACCAAGAAGATAAACAGCTATATGGTACCGTTTCTTTAGCCTCTTTGTGAGTGATAATTAGATGACGGTACAGAGATGCTAGTGGTCCATCTTAAGGATGAGAACCCACATGGAATACAGAGCCATTACAACAAAATAATACAAAACAACTCTGAAAATGCAAGGCTATATAGAATGCTGCCTATACATCAGCTTGCCGTATTGGTGCCATTTTCAGAGAAATGATTCGTCGTTAGTCTGACAGGAAGTGAGAACCAAGATTGTAAACAGTAGCTGCAGCCTCACTACATATCCCAAAGAGTTAGGTCAGCCTCTTTCACAAGTGTCCACTAATACATAAAAGACACTTTTGAGGGAAGCGGGGGCTTGAAGAAATGAAAACTAATTTTGAAGCTACGGAGCCAAACTCTCCTCCCCTCCTACATCCCCCTAGATATGGTGCAATAGTTTGTATGCTTTTCAGTGGGCAAAGACAGAAACTCTTTAGCAGGACCTGTCTTTCAGACAGAGATCAAAAATAGAACTACATCATTTAAAAAAAGGGCAGAAAAAGGAGGAGGACTAGCTGTTCTGTAAGCGCTGTGTACAGCCGATCTGTGAGCGCTGTGTACAGGCGTTATGTCAGCAAGGCGGCGGGTACGGAGTGTTTGGCACTATGTTACGGTAAACCATTTCAGCGTTCTGCCTGCGTCATTCACTCTCCACCTATATAAAAATATCGCATTTAGTCTTTTTAGATTAGCCTAGATACAGGTCATTCATAATATACTGAAGCTCTTTGCATTTCTGAAAAAAATAGGACCAATGATCTGATCTGTATATATAACAATACAAATATTGCACAGTCGAACAGTAAAATGCACAAATGGTAATTTGTTAAAAATCACATAAGCACATCATCTGTAAACCAGCAGGATGTTAGGCTGATCTATACACCGTGTCAAACACACTAGATTTATTATATGTGCATTCCACTCAAAATATGATACATCTCCCTGGCTGTCCTACTGGGCGACACCAGATGGGGGAGCAATAGTTCACGCAAAACAGGTGGGAAAAGGTAGGTAGTCTCATAACCCCGAAACAAGAGTGCAGGATCATGTGGAGCATGAGCTTTGCTGAAGTGGAGGAGACCAGAGCTCTGAGACATGGACCCCATCCAAGGATGGAAAATGGATATGAACACATTCATGAAGTTTATCAACGCATCTTTCAGAACTCAGCTGAGCCAAGAGGATGAGCTCAAGCAGAGTCCTGCTCAGTTACAGCTCGGCACATTCTAGGTCCAGTGCCGTCCCACTGTGGGCTCCAGCAGGCCCTCCATGCTAACAGTCAGTGATGGTGACACCTTTGTTGGAAGCTTTTCTTTAAAAACAGAACATGGCAGGTGCCCCGGAGGACTTCACGGGTCTGAGCTAAGAGTCTTCCACTGAGCACCGTGAAAACCCCCTCGCAATCAGACAAGACGAGGCCTCTGAGAGGAACGGCACGCAGGCCGTCAGCACCGCCGTGCGCCTCTTGGGCTGCTCACAGCAGGCCACAGCTGCCAAAAGGACTCTTACTCTTCTTGGTCCTCTGTTTGTTGGGGCGCAGGCTGATGAGCTCGCGCCCGTTAGCGCTGTTGGAGTTCTGACAGGAGTTTATACCGCTGGCCGTGTTAAAAACACCTGGCGGTTTGGAGAACAGAAAGCACGTTACAGCTATAGAAAGGAACATAACCTAAGTCAAGGTCATCTTCAGCATCCATGTGAAGCTCCATTACATTGTAATGTAACCACCAATTACACAATTACAAATTGCAGGAGGATCCCACACGAGTCACTCCATTATTTACCATTTACAATGCTATTTGTTAGACATGACAGTAATGTGCATTCATGGTAGAGAAGTGGTTATGAGATCACCTGAGCACACACGCGCATGCACACATGCGTCCTTATGGGAGTCTCACCGTAAGACGTGATTTGCTTTGGAAAACCCATAGATTCACCTTAAGAAATAACCTCAAACATAAGACACCACCTGCTTTATTTTGGGAAATGTGCCATCTGTAATAGCTGGTACGTCTGCCACCCAGGGCCTTGCTGCACCCATCTCCCCGCAGGGCAGGTCGTTACGGTACAGTACTGTGGGCGGTACTCACCGATTTTATTGCTGCCTGCGTGAATGGCCTCGGGCTCCTCTGCCGTCTGCTGCTTCAACTTCTGCAAGTACTTGTCCGCTAGATATTTGAAAACTGAACAAGGGAGACAAAGACATGAGGCCCACAATGCGGACCTCCAACAGGCAGGGGGCGCCTCAACGTTTCTGGGGCCCTGCTCAAAAAGTCACTTTGGAGTTCAGAGGTTTCTAAAACAGAATAAATAACCAACAAGTGCAGTCAGAAGATGGTAGCTAACCAGTTGGTTAGCAGCACATGCTACTTCAGCATTTCCTAAATAAGAAATGAGTTTATTTAATATTTAGTGTAGCGACTTTGTGGCCAGCAGGGGGCCCACAGTCAAATGCATGGTTTTAGTGGTGGTACACTGCCACTGCCTACTGGCCCACACCCTAAACGGCAGAGGTCGGCTTCTCCAAATGAGGGCAGAGACGCATACAAAGATCCCCATCCCTTCAAGTGTTCAAAACACCCCTGAGGCCAAGCAGGCGGCAAGTTTCACCTTCGTTCACATTGAGATCTTCCTTCACAGAAGAGCGATAAAACCTTAGCTTGAGCCTTTTGGCCAGGGCCTCTGCCTCCTCGCTGCAAGGGACGCACGGAGAACATCACATTACAAAACGACAAGCCAAAACGTCGGCAAGCAGGCTGTGCACCATGGCCGATGTCTCTGAGACACATCCAAGCAACGGTTTACTTTCATTGGATGATAAGCCTTCACAGTTCATGCTCCTATGCTGGCGATCTGACAGTGGGAGCTATGTACAAACTCTGATTCCTCACGGGCACCCAATTACATCATTTACTCGGTCCAAAGGCCTGCTTTGCATTGTGGGAAATTTGACTGTAAGGAGCATACTTTTTAATCACTGTTTCATCCAGGAGGTCGATTTTGTTCTGCACCAGGACGGTTGGAATGTCACCGACTTCCGCTTCTACCTTCTCTTTCCAGCTACCGATAGCTTCGTATGATTCCCGGTCTGTGGTGGAGAAGACCAGTACGCAGGCCTGGGCACCTGCAAAATCAGCAGACACCCAAAATGTCAGGCATTATGGATGCAGCCATGTGCACACCCCACCCCCCTATTCATTCTGAGGCGCCTAATTGGATGACTGAAGTGTCAGTAAAGGACCCAGGCCAATTGTGTGCCGACCTCTGTAGTAGGCCTTGGTGATGGCATCAAACTCTTCCTGTCCCGCGGTGTCCCACAACATCAGTCTGACATCCTCGTCATTCACCCTGCACATGGTGACAGACAGATGGGAACATTGTGACCAGTAGGGGGCACTCACAACCCCCTCGCCTCCATGGAGCAGCTGAACAGTTCATTATGGCGTAACCAAATCAAATCACTAATTACCCAAACAAATGTGCAATAATCAGCTCTATGCAATGGACAAAACACCAAAATGGCACAAATTACATTCCACAATCCAAAAGGCCAGCTGAGTTATGTTAATACAAAAAATAGATACAAAAAAAAGGAAATCTGGAAAGTGGAAACTTGGCTGTTTCAAGGGCTCTGGCCACCCGCTGTTTTTATTTTTCTATATTATTTATATATTAATGCACTCAGGGCCTGAAATATGGACAGCGCTGATGGTGAGGAACTGCACCAAAGATGCTTCCATGGACCAAGCATGGTGAGATATAGGAAAGAGCTGGCCAGCAGCTCAGATACTGCAACTTCCATTGTGAGTTACTGATACAGTCCAGCTACGGCATCAGACCAGGTGAGCCACTGCAGAGTCTGAATACTGATCCACTAAGAAACCAGAAATCCACTGTGGCATGTTAGATCCATTTGAGACTTAAATTCTGCAGTATTGAAAGAAGTTGTTCTTGTTCATTTTAACCCTTTTCATCTAAACTTTGTCTGAGAGATATTTCACTTAAGCAGACGTTAATTAGGAGTAGCATTACCTACAACTTTTAAACCAGTGTTGCCAGGCAGTGCTGTTGACCAGTGTTGCTTGGGCACTTTCCCATTGATATTGGGCAACATACATCGTTCTGAAAAGCTTTGATTCGCAGTGGACAACTTTACCATCATTCAGATCCAGATGAGGTGCCCTTTGTTTCACCATGTTGGGCAATTGCTTAGCAGTGCTGCCCCGTGCATCATCACCTTAAGAGCAACTGGCTGACATTGCTTTCTCTTACTCGAGAATCCCAATCTTCCAACCATAGGATTCGAACCGGCAACCTTCCAATCACAGACATAGCATCCCAACCCGCTGGGCCACACACTGCCCCCAGACAATCACCATCATCCCCTTGAATCACCGGCGGTTCCTCTCACTGGATCTGCCGCTCCAGGAAGTCCACCCCGATGGTTTTCTTGTAGTCCTTGGTGAAGATGCCCTTGCAGTACCTCTGGATCATGCTGGACTTGCCGACGGCCCCGTTTCCCACCACAACCACCTTGATGGCCACCTCCATGTCCTCCTCCAGCATGGCTGCGAGGGTGGAGTGGGCTTCTCTCACAGTCTTAAATGGTCTCACTGGGTTCCTCTTGGAGTTATTTCAGCAGTAAACAGAGTCCTGCCTGGAATGACAACATCAATCATCAGGGTAAATCACTCACTATCCACACATGGCCTGAAATTCTTATTACTAACTTCCACCTTCTCTCCACCGACGGTAAGGATCCATCTCATAACTTCTCAAACGGGTTAATATTTCCCTTAATTAGCTTTTAGCAAGTGCTAAAACCATGAAGTAAAGTGAAACCACGGCAACCAGAGCACTTGGTAGATACACAGGGTAGAAGCAAGTACTCTGTGAAATAGCTGTAGCAGCCTTTCCATTGGGCACCCACCGGAGAGCAACATTTAACAACCAATGGCTGTTGTTCACTAGTGCTGGTTCCTCAGCCAATCTGACGCCCAGACAGAGGAGTTCTGCCAGCACTACCAGCAGCAGCCTCTCCAGAAGATCAGGCACCATATTTAGAAGCCAACTGATTATGCTAAAATAACGGGGGAGATGCTGCACGCTTGCCAGTGTATATTACGAAATAAATGGGCTGAGGCCCAATAAAAGCATCCAGGATTTCTGGCCATAAATCCTCAGCAGCTGGTGTTGAATCCGCCCTCCATTTTATAACTGCATGCAGACATTAGCTGGACTATCCACATGTCTCTCAGACACGAACAGCAGGGGGCACTGTTAGTGGAGTTATTCCTTCCCCGGGTCTTTGGGGGTGCTCTCTGCCTCGTTCTGCCCCCCCCCCCTCCTCCCCCACTCCTTCACAGCCCTGTATCCAGATGGTCAAGTTGACTCCCAGTTGATCCTGCAGGCAGCCAAATGCTTTGAGTGGCCATGTGATGCTCTGACACGCGTGTCAAGCAAACATGTAAACAAGCAGTACAACTGTAGCCATCAACAGAGCCTCCAGCACGACACTGAGGAGGCCTGCCCAGGCAGCTTATGGGTAAAACCACATACAGCACTTGCTTCCTGTGTGGGTGGTTTACCTGCTGTACCATAAAAACCTTAAAACTGCAATGTACAGAAAATGCCAATGATCAGCAGACTTTGGGGCCACACAGGACTATGATTCCTATGAAACGATTCATTTGCAAGTCCAATGCCCAGCCAAACATTTTATTAAAAGTGAAGTATTAGACCCTGAAATAAGACCCTTAAACAGCATGCACTGAAAGTGAGCTACAGGGATCAGCTCTAATAACCGGATCACTGGGAAACCTGGACCACCTGTGGAGCGGCTGTGGGGAGGTCAGCAGGGCTGGGCCGGGTCACAAACACCGCATCCGTCTTCCAGGAATGGAACGCATTCGGGGGCCCGATGCGGGGAGGCGTCAGAGCGCCTCACCCAAAACAATCTCCAGGAACGTGCACAGAGTATATTCATCACGAGGGATCACACAGATGATGCTCTCAGAGGAAGGGTCTTCAGAATGATGCATGACAGAATAAAAAAAAGTCCCCGCTTTGTTTGACAGGATCAGCTGAACAGACGATTAACCCTTAAACAGCCTGCCACTGTTGACAGAAGCATGTCCAGGACAGGACCGTTTGTATAGAGAGCCACCATCATGGAAGACTTGAGCAAACAGGCGATGACAGTTTGCCAGCGGAGGGGGCATCTAACCGCCAGCCTGGAGGGTTGGGTTACGGCGGCCATGAAGCACGATACGGTTTGTGAGACACAACACTGACAGACAGAGAGACCTCATTCAGAAGACTTCTCAGTGAGTTTTGCTGGAGTGTACAGGAAGCTGACGAGCCCCATCTTTCACATGCGCATGTGTGCAATTCAAAGGGCCCATTAGCTACGGACTTCAGACGTGTGAACAAACGGAGCACAGTAGCAAGACCCCAAAGTAAGAGCAAAATCATTTCATTTGATATGTTTCCAGTGAAAAGCGAGTAATTCTACAGGTTAGCTTTCTCAGCATGTCCTTGGAGACAATACCGGATGGCAAATCACTATCACATACCTCCATATCTCCGCATCAGATCGCTTACAGAACAGACTGGTGTTTGCAGCCAGCCCCAAAGGCCCCCCATTCGGATAGCCTCCGCTAGGAGCAGCCGGAGGAATGTGGCTCTGGGTCATCTGGCAAGTGTGACTAACCCGCTTCAGAGGCGGTGACTGCGTGTGTGTGTGTGTGCGAGAGTGTGTGTGTGAGTGTGTGTGTGTGTGCGCGCGCGAGTGAGTGTGTGTGTGTGTGTGAGTGAGAGAGACTGCAGGGCCGACGGAGATCCGTACAGCTGGAAATCGTCTCCCATTGTAAATACAAACAGAAACACTGTAACTGAGGCTGGTGCCGCACACACCATTTCGCAGAAAAATAAAACAAGCTACAGTGAAAAATGGAAACTAAATTCGCATTTACACTGTGACGGCGCTACAGTGGAGCGCAGGCGGCGCCCGCTGCCCGACGCCCGCTGGTGGAGGTGGCGGGTGTGAATGGAGCGAGTCGTTAGCAGCAGTAACGTGCCGCTTCACCGGGCACCGCGCACCGGGCAGCCCGGGCGCGGAGCGCCACCGCCGCGCTTACCTGCGATCGGGCTCTGCCGTGTCCACCGAGGGGGCGGCTGCCGTGAAAGGGCCAGAGAAATGCGCTCCTAAAGGCGACGAGGGGGGAGGGAGGCCCGGGGCTCCCGGAAAGGCGCTGCCGGGGCGAGCCGCTCCCTAGGCAGCCCCGACACCCGCATCCGCGGAGCCGCACCGCGCCATTGAAAGTGCCCGGCGGAGAGGCGGCTTCGCAGAAAAACAACACGCGTTCATGTGCAAAGGGGCGCTTCTCTCGCCGCCCGCCCCCGCAAACTCACCGTCCGCGCTTACCCGCCGCCGCCGTCCCCCATCTTCCCGGTGCGCTTCCCTCCCCCGGCGCTCGGTTGCTATAAACGCTGCGAGGTTTTTCCGGCGACGCCGATCCGTGTGGCTAGGCGCCGCCAAACGCCGACTCCGGACCGGCTGCGGGGCTCCCGCACACAGCGCTGTGCTCGGCCGGCCGGACGCGCCCTGACCGCTCCGGGATCGGTGCCGCCCGTCCCCGCTTTGCGCAGACAGCGGCGGCCGTGAGGAAGTGATATCACGGCTTTCCGCATCCACCCTCCCGGCAACTTTCCGAGGAGCGCCCTTTCATCCCCCCGGACGGTGGAGGGGATCCGGGGAATGCTGCTACTCATTAAAACTGCGATTTGTGACATCACGCAATTGTGTGCTGTGCATTTTATTATGAGAAGTACTAATTGTTAATAAGCAACACTGTCAAAGACATTTGCATTTTAGAGTCCATCCATTTACACTTGTATAAATACCAATTTGCAGCATTCCGGTCCAGTGATAGCGAGAGCTAATTACTCACAAAATATATTTTAAAATGATGCATGTCTTTTATAGGCTAATGTCATCACGACTTTTCCCTGATGAGAGAAACGTCTGGCTGCAAATTACGTTTATTTTTCTGGATGTAGGACGGAAAACGCCGAGTATATTTATTTTTCATTAGATTTTTGGTGGCTGGCCGGTTGCTGGGTGGTGGCGGCCAGTGCGGATGGAAAGCTCTCCTCAAACTGCCTATTTATGGTGGCTTTTATGGGGCTGACCGTGTCCTTCTCTGCGCAGAGAATTTTTCAGGCCACATCATTTCGTGTTTTTCACAGAGCCCCGACGCCACCGTCCATTTTCAATCACTCCTTTATGAATGGTGTACTGGAATACATACATTTTTAATTTCAACTTCAAAGTGGCATATAGCATCAGGGAGGTGCAGTGCCAAATGTGTAATCCCAGGTTTAATGTCGCGGCCGCTGTTTTATGCTGCTCGCGTCTTCGCTACGCCGACCTCGGGAAAAGCCTCTCAGCCTCTGTAGATATCTTTTCTTAGAGAAAAGTCGTTGGAAAACCTTGCTTTATATGCAGATCAATCCGTGGTATTTTATTCATTTGTAAGGGAAAAGAAGGCAGCACTTAATGTGAATATTTATGAGCACGGCACAATAGCGAGCCAAAGCAACAGATTGAATTAGTCAGACACATCATCGTGGCCGTGTCCCGGTTACTGTTTTCTGCAAAGGCAGCAATGTTTATTTGCATATTTGACTTCGAGACTACTTTCCCATTTCCAAAAAAAGTAAACGTTACTTTGTTATTCATGGCACAACCTCCATGTATCTTATCTGCGTTACGGGGATCCGAAACAGAAGAACATTTGTAAGAATATTGTAAGAATCTCCGTCATTTGCGGGTACGAACGGGTACATTCATAGTAGTTCCTTCATTTTATTCCTTCATTTTATTGTAAGGACTTTTGTAAACTTGGAGTCTAGTATATTTTTTCTGTAAGATTGAATTAGAATTAAATGCCATTAAACTCCGGACCCATAGGGAGCGGTAGGCGCCTTTTAGCGACCCTCGGCGCGCATTGGCGAAACCACGCCGACGAAGAATCGACTTCCGGCGTCGCGTTACGTCATTTGCCCGCGCTTTGGCGGGATTCGTAAAGCCGGGTAGCGGCGCTCCATAGCGAAGCAGATTACTTGACAGGTGGGGGTTGTTTTTAAAAGTTACAATTTGACTCTCGTTTACAGATCTTTCCATGTGTGCTTTATTTATCTGACCGAGTGATAGATCGTACTTTTAAAACTAGACGTTTATCTGAGTGTCGGTGCTAAAGCTTGGTTATTTGCGTCGCGGACGTGCTTAAAAACCTGTAGGTGTATTTGTGTGTTTATTGTACCTGCACCGGGCGCCCTCTCCCGCCCGTCTCTGCCAGCTCTGGCCGTTTCCTTAAGGCATAGGTAGAACCATGCGCGGTTCCAGCTATGTAAGCTGTTACTGCAGCCTCCTTCCCTCCCGGTCCTGACTCGGCCTTCGGTATCCTTCTGATGCAGGAGAACCATGCAGTTCAGCAGGAAGACCCGCCGACGCCCGGGGGAGATAGCTCAGGAGGGGATCTACGGACACTGCCTGCAGTTCTACGGACAGCCGCCTATCGACAATGTCTCCCTGGCCGAGTTCGAGCAGCTGGCGGTGGACAGGCTCAAGCGTGAGCCCCCTGCACCTTAAATATTTTCCTCTTGGTTTCTGGCATGTGCCAATCCTCTTTTAGTTTTGGAGCGTCACAGGCATCTCTGTATGACCTTAAGCAGCTGGCTAAATGAGTAGACATGTTGTTTAGCTTATCTAGATTGCACCTACATCCATCTACCAGCCGGTTACCCTGGTCGGGGTTGGGGGGGATGCCAGTGTAATGCAGGGCACAATCACAGTACTGTTCAGAACAGGATGTCAGTGAAAACGTGAGTCTGTTTCTTTGCAGTGCTGAAAACGGTGGAGAGCCTAGGAGTGACTTTTGTGAAGATGTCGGAGCAGTACCAAAAGAAGCTGCACACTGAATTTGCTGGGCTTAACTTCCCGTTCCGCGCAGAAGCTGTGAGTCGCAGCTCCGCTTTTCCGCACTGAACTGGCTGCTGTTGTGATCAGGTCCTTTGGCTTTGGTGAAACGGAGAAACAGCACAACCTTCCCAGCTCTTGGTGCAGTCGTCCTTTTCAGTTAAACAACACGCGTAAACATTTTGTCAAATGGCTCCCCCGTGTGTTCGCCAGAAGAGCTGCAGTTTTTAAAAACATCTTTTAGTAAGGTGCTTTTAAAATAATGGAAAATCAGAACAGTTCTTCTCTATCCAACCCACAATACAAGAGATTCAGAAGGGAAGTGTAACTTAATGCCTAAGCACGCCTAAGGTTATTAACCTCCATTAGTTAGTCATAATAGTTCTAGTGGCAAGTGCTGTGGTGTGAGGATGGCTGAGCACATGAACACGCTAAGTGTTTGTCGCCCCCCAGGATGACCGCAAGCCCACCACCGGCCCCACAGAGTACGAGAAGCGCCGGAAAGACCACATCTCGCACTTCATCCTGCGGCTGGCTTACTGCCAGACGTAAGTGCGCACCAGCCTAGTCGGGGGGTGGGGGGGTGTCACGGGCAGGTTCTCACGCTCATACCGCGTCCCCCACAGTGAGGAGCTTCGGCGCTGGTTCATACAGCAGGAGATGGACCTGTTCCGGTACCGGTTCACTGGCCTGCTAGCCAAACAGAAGAGCGACTTCCTGCACCTGAACAATCTGCAGTATGACACTGTGAGTGGGTGGGGCTTGCCAGTGTGGGCGGGGCTCTGTGGCTCAGCATGGCACTGTGAGTGGGTGGGACTTGCCAATGTGGGTGGGGCTTTGTGGCTCAGTATGACAGTGAGTGGGTGGGGCTTGCCAGAGTGGGCAGGACTCTGTGGCTCAGTATGACACTGTGATTGGGTGGGGCCTGCCAGTGTGGGCGGAGCTCTGTGGCTCAGTATGACACTGTGAGTGGGTGGGACTTGCCAGTGTGGATGGGGCTCTGTGGCTCAGTATGACACTATGTGGGTGGGGCTTGCCTGTGTGGGCGGGGCTCTGTGGCTCAGTACGACACTATGTGGGTGGGGCTCTGTGGCTCGGTATGACACTGTGTGGGTGGGGTTTGCCAGTGTGGGCGGGGCTCTGTGGCTCAGCATGTAGGAAATGAGTGGGCAGGACTTGTTGGCATGGCCGGGACTCTGTGGATGGGTGTGATGGACACAATGCACCGTGGCTGATTTAGACATGCACCTCATTCGTGGCCGGGGGAGATTATTGCATCCCTTGCTCTGCATGAGACAGGGCAACACACTTCAATGGAGATGTGCTCAGAGAGCAGGATCAGCTGGTGCCCAGCACCCCAGAGCCCTTGGGGTGAAGGGTGTCACTCAGGAGTCATATGATCACTCTGCTGTTCAGGGGATTCGACCATGTGATATTCTGTACATGGGTAGCAATCTCTGACTCACTGAGTTTGTTCGTGCCCCTTGCCTTTCATGAGTTTTAAGTCACCAGCATCTGAGTGTGTTTTATAGCATCTGTGCGCTTAAACTGTCAGGGAAGCAGAGTAATAGTCAGTCTGGAAGTTATTTGAAACTATTTTGATTAGTGGTCTACAAATATATCGGTCGATATTTGACAGTTTTAGATGTATCGGCATCGGCCGATATCAGAGTGTAGTGCGCCGATTTACAAACGGGCACAGTTGCCGTGGAACACATGACCCATGCTGCTGCCTGTGCAGGACCCCAGCCAGAACTTTCGTAAGTCTTGGGAGAGAACAGAACGGCTTAAGTTCTATGGCCGGTTGCACAAAACGCTTTAAGTTAAGATTTCCTTAAGGTCAAGTCAGTTGCACAAAACATCCTTAAATGTCCTCCTTAAGGTTTCCTTAAAATGTTCACGTAAGTATTTATCTCCTAATCTTGGTCTTATACTTAAGGAATCCCTTAAAGGTCCCTTAGCGGTTGCACAAAAGACTTTAAGAA
>JAODKL010000062.1:1176417-1190363 GCA_026780765.1 Petrocephalus schoutedeni
TTCATTCATGAGAGTGAGGAAGCTGGCCATCTCCAGCCTTAGTCTGTCCCGCGAGTGCCACTGTGGGGAGTGTAACTAATTACATTTGGAATGTTAAGGGACAAAGCCAGCAAAAACGATGGCGTGGGCGACATGCCGGTGGTTGGCCCTGTCTGCTCAGAGATAGCGCCCGCTTTGACGAGCGTTTGCTTTAATTATGGCATTAATGACGATAATCTGTCTTAAACCTGTCCTCCACCCACCGAGTGCTGGCGGGTGGGTGCTGGGGGGGGGAGTTTTTGCATAGGGTGACCTCCTCCCCCCAGTAGCTGTAGTGTGATGTGTCACAGGTGAAAAACAGCAGCTTAAGGACTCTGGCTACCAAGCGGGGGGGGGGGGGGGCTGATCCAACTGAACAACACAATGCCATTTTTTCCTCCTCTTTTCCGGAAGACTCTGTGCTGTCTACCCACTTAAGAGGCTTCGTCTCGCCGGGGAGATAAGCAGGCGACAGACGGCAGCCGGGGGGGGGGGCAATGGGAGCTGCAGTAGTAATCCTCGTGACGGGCCCCTGACACTGATAGATTAAAAAAATGCACTTGTGACTGGGGCACGGACACGGAATATATCGAGAGCGGCCCAAAGAGGCAAGGAAAGAAAAATAAATCATTCTCCCAAGAGAGAGAAAGACAGCTGTCTCAACAAGCTACAGTGAGGGGCAGAACGTCCCGGAAGAGAGGTGGGCTGTCTGAGGCACGTGCCGTGTACGCAGAGTGGCCGGCAGGAAGCGAGCGGCGATCGTTAGCAGTGATAACGGTCCCAGAGATATGTTTAGGTCACTGCCCACCTTCCATCATGCCACGGGGCACGGGAGCCGGACATCAAATCTGCAGCGAGGTGTGTTTGTGTGGTCAACCCTGGACATGGCAGAACCTTAACACGAGAGGTGTGTTTGTGCGGTTAATGCTGGACATGGCAGAACCTTAAGACGAGAGATGTGTTTGTGCAGTTAATGCCGCTCTTAGCAGAACTTAACACGGGAGATGTGTTTGTGCGGTTAATCCCGCTCTTAGCAGAACTTAACACGGGAGATGTGTTTGTGCGGTTAATCCCGCTCTTAGCAGAGCTTAACACGGGAGATGTGTTTTAATGCTGTTTGATCTCCCTGATGAGTGGGCACTGGGCCCTGCAGCGCAGGGAATGTTGACTGAAGTCACTGGTCCTACAAGTCACCACTCTTAATGACCCCTGCAAAGACCCGCTCAGCCTGGGGGACCCGCTAGCTGCTAGCCAGGCCTGCTACCGTCCTGGGTGCCAAGGGGCTCACAATCACATCTCAGTGCCAGCGTGAGCGGCCTGGCAGAGCGGGGAGAGCCTCCTGAGTCACAGTGACGATGTGCCACCAGGCCACCGGGCTGAGTAAGAACCAGAATAGGCTGATTCCCAAAGCCCACATACACAGAATGGGCATGGAATCGAGAAGTGGGGGCAGTCTGATAGCTGCATGAGGATTTATTGTAATTGGGAAAACTTTCAGACAGTGTGACTTGGCGCTGTTGCAGTCTCTGGGGGGGGGGGGGGGGGACTGGCACGCTTCACTTTAACCGTCTCTGTCTGACTGCCAAGCTCCACACTCCACAGTAACATTTAAATACGTGTTACACTGATTTTTTTAACACGTTTTAATAAACGGCCCACACCACCTCAATATAAGAGTGTAAGATCATCTAAGAACCTTTTTCTCTTTTATTCCTAAATGGTTTGATTGCAAACTGGGTCCAGGTTTGGGACGATGGCCTCGGATGGCTGAGGGAGCCGGTAATAACCTGAAGAGGCGAGATGACAGCCAGTGACAGTCTCTGCATCCCCGTGTCCCGATTTATCCAGCGAGTCCCTCACTAGTTAGATAGTAAAGCAGACAGAAGAGCCGCTAAATTAGAACACATCACTGCACCCTGGAAGATAAGAGCCCTACTGCGTCCATAGCAAACGCCAGAATGGTGCTGTGTGCTTGGAATACACACATCCTGAGGTCCCGCCCCCTCCTATTTAAGGCTTGCTGTCATGCTTTGAGGCATAGACACTAACCCTGTAAGCCACATTATGAGCCAAACTGGACTCTGTGCTAAAATCAAACAGCAGTGTTAATCAAACCCGAGAGCGTGGAGGCTCCGATGTGTGGATAGTCACTCCTGCACTAATCTAAATATCTAATGTTATTTCAAATGTTATTTCTCTCTCTTTATAATGTATCTCTTTAATATTTTGACTACCTGTGTTTACATTTAGAGATTGTCTACTGCTTTTGTATATTATTTACTTGTGTGGCATAAGGGCAATAAAACCTTTGAATCTCTATCTCACTTCATCTTTTGTGCTCAACATACAGCTCCAGAAAAAATTGAGACCACAGCACAATGTTTTGCTTCACTCATTTCTCAATTTATGGTTATGCTTCTGTGTAAAACATACATTTTTTTTTTGCAAACTGGTTGCTGGTTCTTCTCTGTTTCTCTTTAATGAAGGGCTTTCCTTGCTTTATGGAACTTCAGCCCTGCTTCTAGGAGCCTGATACTAACTGTCCTGGCAGTGCATGTCACGCCACTTAATGTTTGCAATTCCTTTTGAAGGTCCCTTGATGTCATCCTCCACACTGCTGGACAAGTTTACAGTCACCTCTGGCATTAGGCACCTCTGCTTCCCCCACCTAACTGGTTTCTGGTCATTGCCAGTTTCTCCTGTTCTAATATCTTAGAAATCTTGAGCCTGGATACAGCCTGCCACGCAGTGTAGCCTTTTGCCAGCAGAACCAGGATTAAACCAGGATTTAACAATGCAGATTTTTAAAAAATATAGAGTGGTCTCTTAATTTTTTTTTTGTACAACATCCGTGGCTCTGCCTTGATGGGCTACTGATGTTTGTGGGCTTCCTGTAGGACCCCTGAGGGGTGTCCTTCCCTCCGCCTGTCTCAACAGAGGCCAGCTGCACCCCACTCATGCTGCCTGGGCGTTTGCTCGCCGTACGCGTGACCGCTTCACACACATCCACCTTATCGGGACGGTGACAGTCCCGCTCGTGAGCTTGATAGTGTCAGCGCTCCACTTTTCCCAATTTCTCTGTCCTCGAGAAACAGCAAACAATCAGCAGAGCTGTGTGCGCGAGGGGCCGGACCAGAATACCAATGTGGAGATAGGCATCAGCCCCTGGGCAATCTGTCCTTTGTAGACGGCCGTGTGCAAAGCCCCAGGCTCACCGACAAGCCCCCCCCCGCCCCGCCCCCGCCCCCGGCACAGGCCCCTGGACGATGTGTCCTTTGTAGACGGCCGTGCATGAAGTCCCAGGCTCACCGACAAGCCCCCCCACCTAGCAGCTAAATCATAATAAGCATATTCATAATCCCTGCATATGGATCATGTTAATAAGGAATTCATGCTCCACTTGTGCTGAGCTGTGGAGGCTACCTCTGGACCAACACTAGCCCAGCTGTGGGTCTTTTAGCAAATGTTCCTCAGTGTGGCACTGACACTTTAATGTTTGGGCAGCAATTTGTATTCAAGTCTGATGACTCAAGCCTTCATGGTAGTTAATATAATTCTTTTTATTTGTGACAGGTGCATTTTCGATAATTATACATCAAGCAATTACAAGGAAATGTGCAGATATGTGACAGAGTTTACAAATTGTTTCTTTAACTCTATAGTCAGATTGTGGCTAACATCATTAGCTTAAGTGATCATCTGCACTCATAATCTGAAGTGTTGGTATGGCATCTCCAGCCTTGTAGGACCTGACTACCACAAACTCCTCAGCAATGCAACTAAACTGCTGGCTATTTTCACGAACGTGGTGCTTTTATCCAAAGTGACATTGAAATTGTCTCCTATTTCTCCCTGTTTGTAAAGTCAGATATTTCACCAAAGTTTTCCAGGTTAATTACCTCTCTCCAGGGTCTAGAGGCAGTGGGTCGTCTGTGGTGTGCCTGTTTTAAAAGAACTGCTCATTTGCATGCAGCTCCGTGCTCCCCACTGAGAGTCGAGCTGGTTTCTCTGGAGCAGATGCAGGCGGGACCTGAGGCTACGGTGACATGAGCTGAGCTATACCAGAGGGGCTTGGCTAACGCAACGTTCTTATTTTTACAGACTGTCTTTTCCTGAGATGTCCTGCTTTGTTACCCTAGTTTCTTAGACAGATCTTCTTTGTTAATCTCATTCCTCAGATGTTCTTGCTCTGTCTCTCTGGTTCCTCAGATGCTCCTGCTCTGTTTCTCTGGTTCCTCAGATGTTCTTGCTCTGTCTCTCTGGTTCCTCAGATGCTCCTGCTCTGTTTCTCCGGTTCCTCAGATGCTCCTGCTCTGTTTCTCTGGTTCCTCAGATGTTCCTGCTCTGTTTCTTTGGTTCCTCAGATGTTCCTGCTCTGTCTCTCTGGTTCCTCAGATGTTCCTGCTCTGTCTCTCTGGTTCCTCAGATGTTCCTGCTCTGTCTCTCTGGTTCCTCAGATGTTCCTGCTCTGTTTCTCTGGTTTTTCAGATGGTCCTGCACTCAGGGCGACAGCCAGCACTTTTCTACTGGGGGGACATTCATCATCCAGTCATCTTATTGGGCAGATCATGATAAAATTGCTTACAATCTTTCGAATGTGACGGCAGCCGATTTGGTGATGCTCCATCCTCCCTCTCTTCAGAAGCAGAAGTGGTCCCTGCCCCCCGTCAGAACTTTCAACTTTCTCTCTGAACCCTTTGCTTATGTCTGCTTTGGATCCACCAGTTTACCCAGTCCAGGGTCAGGGGGTGGGTGGGGGGTGGTCAGTCGCAGTGTGGAATTGTCATTCAAATGAAATATAACTTGATTGAGGTTCAGCATTTGTCCCCTTGGAATATTCAAGGCGAAAATAAAAGACACGTCTCTACACTGTGCTCAAGTTGCCTTTTCAGAGGCGTAATTATCGTAAGTGATATCCCTTAATGAGTCTTTCTGGGCCTTTGCTTGGCTCATGGTGTCTCATAATAATCTGCTTGTATTGTGCATCAATAATTAATATGTGCGTCGGTCATCATCTGTCTCATCATGGCCTTCCCCTGTATTACCGTCTCTTTGCTCTGATCACTTTGACCTAAGGTAACCTAAGGGATCTAAGGTTGATTCTCACTAAATTTTATCTTCTCTTTACTAGCCCAAGGATGCTCTGGGAAATGCAGTATTTTAAGACAGCCTCCAGGGTAATTCAGCAAATTTGAAAGTTACTGAGGTATTTCATTGTGTCTGTCAGCAGCCAAGGACATCCTCACAACAACAACTGCTCTATTGACTTGTTCATTCATATTTTATTTTTCTGTAGTCTAAGCAAATCAGCAGGCATCACTGTCAAAGTCTCGGCAAACATGCTGTATTTAGGCCCCACAGGAATACGTTTTCAGAACAAATGGGTAATATTGGTGAGAGAGGAACCATTTCTCATCCCCATTTACAAGTCATTTGTTTCTGAAGATCCAGGGTAGTCGTGCTGTCACTATCATCTGCAGGATAACCAAATGTGCTTTGCCTTCTTAATTAAAACATGTCAGAAGCTGACCACAGTGACAGTGGGACTGCTTTGATAGTTCTGAGTTAACCAACCTATAAGGACTCATTTTCAGTTGCCTAAGCTCTTCTCAAACTCACAGTGGGTGATTAGAATATTGCCACCCGTGCCAAATGGCCTCCTCTCCATAGCTGGATGGAAAAAAATCATTCAACAATGTCAGGAAGACAGATCAAGCCATTACAGAACTGAACAAGAATATATTACCGATCAATCTGGACCCTCTTCAGTTATTAAACTTCATTTACCTCATTCTCTCAGGCTAACTTTTTACACAACTTTTCAAATTATTACACCACTGGCAGTAAGGCCAAATGTAGAGATTCATTCAGTTGGTGTCCTTGTCTCTCTCTCTGAGAGGAAAAAAGAAACTTTGTCATATATTCAATTTCAGAGACAATAGGGGGTGGAAGATTGGTCACACCGAGCGAGAGAAACTGATTCCATGAGCACCCTTATGGCAATTCTCTTTGGATGGTCCCATTATGGGGACAAAGGGCACATATTAAAAAGTCCCCAGAGATGCCATTGTCCCATGAGAGGTTCTTGTTCTCGACTTGGATCTTGGCTTTCAGAGATGAGCGACACTGCTGCTATTTTCTGACTTCTTGAGGTTGCAGGAAGGTTGCAGAAGGAGCCTTCAGGGCCGGTCCTCATAGTGGAGCCATTCAATGATGCAATTGTCATGATTATGAGCCATCAGCAGTGTTCACGGTAAATGTTTAATACACTTGGGGTGGCTGTTTCGCAATCTGGGACAATTCCATTAGGAGTCACCAAAAAGTCACACTGACAAAAGTCAGGATTGTCTAACAAAGTAGGATCCTGAGCTATTCCTGCAGGATAATGGATTTTGTTGAAATGTTTACCAAAGATAGTCAGCTAGCTTATGAGTCAAACAAGCTGCATGCAAGGCTATAAAATATTCAATTAAATTTTTGAAATTTCAATGGGTGTTAAATCTCTTATGGGAAGGTCCAGGCTGAATATCAGACCCGAGGGAGAGAAATCAAAAGTCAAAATACCTGTGTTTGCAGTTTCGTGAAATCTCCTTTTCTACACTTTGGAGAAAACAAGACGCCATGTTTGCAGTGTTCTCATCAGAGAGCGAATGGAGTGAATTCTGGCTGTGTTGATGAATTAGGCTCAAGGCTGACTCATAATCGACTTTAACGGCATACAGATAGTTCCCCTTAGAAATGCCAAGGCGGCCCAATGACTAGTCTGTAAAAGGAGGACAGCCTGTCTCAAGCAGGTCGTCTCTGGGCTCTGGTGTACCACCAGACTGCCATGGAACCACGTTCAGCAAAAGGTAAATGGCGTATCTGGATGATTTATCAGCTAGAGACAGGAGAAAAGCATGGTGGGCGAGACTTATTATGCATTGTCCAATCACAGCCTGGGAAACCAGTAGAGCAATGAAAGGTGTGTCTGTGATATCCAGGATTGACAGCTCACAGCAACCCTGCCCACCATGAGAGGATCTAGCTTGCAATGACTGCTCATGGCGATTTTAATTAACTTACTTGTGTTACTTTGAAAGTAACCATAGCTAGGTGCATACTTGCTTAATGGTGAACCAAAAGGCTTATTAACATAACATTAACATTTTATCCAGATAATATTTTGCCTTTCTAGGGAAACCATTTTTGGTGTCAGCATGCATCGAAACCAATGATAAGTGTTGATTAGAGTTAGCACATCAGTTACGCTCCAGTGTGATAGTAGTTCAGATGTAACCTCTGCTGGAAATCGATCAACGGCTCAATCTATTGACTGCTAAGTGGTGTAATGGGTGTTTGTTGTTAATTGGAATAAATATGAGGAGAATCTTAATGGCCGTCAGTGTTTGTCTGTGACCAAGAGGGAAATCTCTTAATCTTAGCCATTTAATAACCATTATGACTTCATTCTCATTGTCTCTTTACTTGTAAAAGTACTGCTATGTACAGCTAAAAGCACTGATATGAAATGTCAAATTTCCACTTGTCAAGGTTTGTAAAACCGTTTCCTCCTGTGTAATTCCTTCCCCTGGACAGAGCTGTCCAACTAATAGGGGCTGTCCCGGGAACTTTAGCCAATGTTATGTGAAGGTCTTCTCAAAGCCAGCAGAGAACGTTCTCACTGTGACGTCACTGGAATGTTATTTTGTGTATTACATGTCAGCATGGTAAAATAAATACCTGAACATCCTTTTAGTGCAATTAATGTTGAAAGCCATTGTTTTATAATAAAATATTATTTTATAAAAGGGTTATACATGTATGTTAGAGATGTGCCGTCCCGTCCTGAACCCATGACCTTTGAGGGGTAAGTGTCGCCCACTGCTCTACCATGCTCTTCTACTTTGGTTTCATTAGTCATACATGTATGTTAGAGATGTACCGTCCCGCCCCGAACCCATGACCTTTGAGGGGTAAGTGTCGCCCACTGCTCTACCATGCTCTTCTACTTTGGTTTCATTAGTCTTAGTTGCAGTTAGTAGTAGTGGAATAGAGTAGTAGAACAAAAGATTGTTAGTGGGGTCGTAATGGGCCCAGTTTGCTAACAAACCTAAAACTAGTACATCATTTATGTCATTATAGCTGTGGGTGTTGCCCTGATATGCGATGCATGCTTTGTATAAACACACATGACTGTAAACAGCAGGATATTAAACCATGACAGAAATGGCAGCAAATAAAGGCAAAACGACTGTATAATATACATGTTCCTACTGTGTATGTATGTGATTATACAGATTATAAAGACACATCAGTGTGCCCAGGCTGTCCACCCGAGGAACTCCTGCAATCAATATGACTGAGAACCTCATTATAATTGGCATAATAGCTATAATGTTTCAGATGCTAGCGATGCAAATACATGAATGTCATATTATTATTGGCATTACAGCCAATTGTAGAATCAACATGCAGCACCAATGTTATTTTGAGGTGAAAGTCAGTAAAATATATCTGGGATTTATATAACGCAAGTTTAAGGATGGACTCAGCAGTGAATGAATGGGTGTGGTTGCAGAATGAGAGTTAATGAGGACTTTGGCAGCAATCAGCCAATCAGAAAGAAGCTGAGTCCCTCCACCTCGCAGCGCTGGAGTTCCTTCACTGCAGCTGGAGCAGCGGAATTAGCATGAGTATTTTCTTGTTATTGCTGTTACTGCTGCGCACTTCAAGGCATCTGGGCATTGGATTGGCTGGGGGCTGCAAAAGCCGTCCGTGCACATGGGGTGGAGGAGTGGGTTTGCGGAAGGCACAGCTGGTGCGATTTAATAAGGACGCGCCAGCAAAAAGCACCTTCAGAACCAGAGAGGCAGCAGAGCTCGGGATCCTGCGAAGCTGTCAGCACCGCGCCTGCTTTCCATACTGTACTCTCATAAGGCCTGTAACATCACCATGAATCAGTACCAGCAATCGCGGTGAGAGCCACCTCCCCAGGTGCCACGGTGTCGTTATCTCCAGCGAGTACCGGCCTGCGGATGCTCTGACCATCCGCGAGACGTGACAAGCTGCCGGTGTGTCTGCCCTTAAGGGTATGCTGGAACTTGTTCAAGACAAATTTATAAAAAACAAAAAATTCTTGAGCCTGATGAGAACAGTTGTTGACTAAAGAAGTTAAAAATACTGCCTAAGTCATTTTCACATGACAGATGTTAAGGTGTGGTGTAAATTACAAGCACCATAACAACCGTCGTGTGAACCGTTTGTCAGATGTTGTTTTACATTAAAATATGGCAAGACCATGCGTTGTTAGAGACCCCCGATAGCGTCAAGAGTTGACTTGAAGGTCTGTGAGTAGCTCAGGGAACTTTGACCAGTCCGAATGAACTGAAGACTCTTAGACAAAATCTCCTTTTTCGTAGTTTATTTGAGGAAGATGAGAACAGTCCCACCAGGAAAGATCTAGAAACATTAGGAATGTTCTGCTTTTAGAGGGGGAGGTGATCACCACCTGTCACACCCACCCTGCTCTGAGTCACTCAAATCCAGTTCCTTAGCAGCGTGTCCTTCTCACATCGTCTTACTCATGCTCTCCTGACCCCCTCATAGTGTGTGGGGCATTGCTAGAAACATCTTGGAAGCTTCTGTACTGTTATCAAGCCTGATGCAACTGGCTCAGGTGATGCTGCATGTCTTTGCTGTCCTTGGTGGCCCTGGCTACTCTCTGGCCCAAATGGGGAATGTTATGATTATGAAGTATATGGGCAGCTCTAGGGTTTGGGGGGGGGGGGGGAGGGGGTGTGTAAAAGGTGAACAGTGAAGGAAAAGGGGGGATTTATAATGCTATTAATAGTCGTGCAACCTATTTTGACCTATTTTGTCATGTGACCTATTTTTTTAATGTCATGTGACCTCGTTCTTTTTTAAATGTACAATTACTGATTCTAATCCACGCAGTGTCCTTGTTTCATTCTGAGAGCTTTTAAAAGTAATTTTCCTTCCATGTGTAGTCAGTAACTGCTTATCCTGTCTGTTCTGACCTGGATCCAGTCCCAGGACACCAAGGGGACGAGCTGAGGGTTACTCATACCAATTCACTCAGTCACTCAAACCCAGTGGACAATAGGACAATTCAGATAGCAGACTATTTCATTGTATGATGAAACCTCATAAAAATTGGAGGATCAAGAGGAAACTGATCCCAGAATTCCAACTTGCCATCATAAAAGTAAAGTGGCATGGTATAATTAGAGTTAGGGTTAGGGCTAGTATTTAAGTGTCACATCCAAATTACCCACAGAGGGATTGATGAAACTTTTTTCTTGATTTTTCGGCTGAATGTGCGACCGGTGTGCTGCGTCTGCTGGGTTTTGCATCACCCGAAATACTTAAAATGCAGCTTTTCTGCTCCTCCCTTGTGCCACCTGCCTGCGACCATCTGCTCCCGAACTCTGGAGCACAAGTGGCACCGCGGTGTCTACTGACAAGCAACAGAAGCGGTGATGAAAAGATGCAGTAGTCCCCAGTACAGTTATGAGCCTCAGTTGCATACCATGTGCCCCGTCTCCAGCCCTATCTGTTATCAGAGATGACGTCTCCTGTGAGCTTTACAGTTGTGCCTGTGGTCTGTCATTAGTGCATGTACACACGCCAGATGTATTACTCAGTCACCTTCTTCCAGAGGGTCAGTGATTCATTAGCAGCTCTCTCCCCCACCACGGGCATCCTACTGTGTTGTTGACCACAAATTTAAGTTGCACAGATGCCCATGAAGCATGACACCTGTCCATTTTAGCATGTGGGTGATGATAAATCCCATCACAGATCTCACTTTCGCCATGTGATACCTATGACAGCACATGAGCAGTGCCCACCTCCTGCCTGCCATGTGTGCACTACCAAAAACCAGCCTATCCTTGTTCCATGTTCTGCGGGCCTCAGGAAGGCATGCTAGGAGAAGAGCGCCATTTGCCTGATTTGGTACACACCTCTGTAGGACGTGCAGGACATTCATTAGCTTTCTCTGTCCCACATGCAAAAGTTGCTGTTTAAACATTCTGTAAACACCAGCACGGTCCTGTAGAGTGGTTAATGACCTGTGAAAAAAGCCGGGGCCTCGTGGAGACCGAATAGAATCACAGTCCATTGATTGGTTCCCAAGCATGGAGACGACGTTCATTCCTGTGCTGTCTTTGGAGAGGAGCAGCCTGCCATTAGTAATAAATTCTCTAAGGCTTTTTACACTCAACCTGTCAGCTGTAGCTATAGTTATATGTAGGAGTCTTTTTTAATTCTCCAGAATCATTACATGAGCCATTGGACTTCAGAGCAGGGCCAGGCAGTCATACACAGTGACACGGGGCGGTTAATGACACGCAGAGGAACAGGGGGGCCTTCTGATGTCCAGGACCGAATGGGTCCTCGGGGTGTCACTTGTCACTGTCGGGTCTTTGCTCTCCACAGAGCGACGTGGCTTTGAGGGAATGTGGGCTGTGATTTGCGTGCACCCTCTGATTCGTTATCCCTGAAGCCATAGCTGGTCAGTGTTCTCGTCTGTCAGGGAGGTGCTGCTGTTCTGGGTGCGATGGGTAAGAGCCTCCAGGGGGATGTGGTAGACAGAACCTCAGTGGGTGATGCAAGCAAGAGCTGTCAGACGAGGCCATCCACACCGCAGAGTGTCGTGGAGTGAAAATCAGGGCCTTAAGCTAAGTCATGTTTGGGTTCTCTCCCAGTCTCGCTCAAGTGCATTATGCAGAGTCCTTCATGGTAATATTTAGCTTTGTGCCATTTGTGTGCTGCTCAAAACCATTTATAATAAACTGTGTAGGAGAAATATAATGAATATCCTGCTACTTATGTTGAAAAGCGGCTTATGCAAGGCCTACATGCTACAGTGGACGCTATACCTTAATTAAATTTGACTCATTTGTGCTTGCTGTACTGTTGTGAAATGAAATATTCTGAGATACACACGTGCAACTGAAATAGTCTTAAAGTATGAGATCATGAATTATATGTCTCAGTAACGTCTTTAGTGGCCGATTAGAGCCAAAAGTGCAAAGATGTGAGTGTCAAAGGACACGCGTGGAGAAGGGGCTGTGGCCACGGCCGGCTCCTGACCGCTCACTGCTGAGAGCTGGAGGAGTTTCCAGTTTGAAAAATGTGGCTCCCTGAGCTGTCAGCTCGGCCCGTGCTGCCTGCCGCACTTCGGGACGTGTCAAGGGCAAAGCCGCTATCATGTCCTTTTGTCTGATTGCATCCTGAATTCTTTTTGCTCCGGCTCATCGGGAAGCAGTGGCTGTTTGAACCAGGGAGCCCCCGCTCTCCCCCCTCGAGTATACCGGCCGAGCTGGGGCAGCCCCAACACGATGCTAAAATAAATTTGCGCCTCCGTGTGGAAACACCTGCTGTTCGCCTGGACAGAATTGGGCAATGTGATGAAATGCAGGTAGGCGCTTAAAAATAGAGACCCCACTTTATTCCACCCCTTTACATGCGATGCGGATTGAATGTTTTTTGACACACAGATGGCAAATTTCAGCTTTTCGCGTAGGTTTTCGACTGAGTTCAGAGACACATTCTTTTAATCGTGCACTTGAACTGTCACCTGTGAAGGTTCGCATCATTTAGTATCCCCGCAGGAAGAACCCTGCTTGTCCAAGCCGAATTTCATAAAAAGATGCTGTCAACTCACTCAAAACCTTCAAATAACCAATTACAGAGCATAAATCCTACCACTTGCACATTAGCTATAATATCATATCGGTATTAGTCATAAAATGTGCTTTCCTGAATTTCCATGAAGTCGATCAAAAGGCGTCAATTATGAAATTTTTATTGTTACAAATCGAATAGTTTTCCTCTGTGCAGAGTGCTGACATTAATCCTTTTCCACATGCACCAGCATTATAATAAGTGATCTTTAAAACATAATGAAAAATACATGCAAAAATACCATTATGCGCAGAGACAAACACGACCATGTCAGGTCAAAATCAGACAGGGAGGTGATTAACATTAAATATTTGGTGTTGCAGAGGCAGTTAACAGGATTTAGGAGCCATAAAATGTGCTGATATGAGGCGTGCATTTTGATGATCACCTTTTTTATGGTTAAATAAAGCAGTGAGCCTTGCTGCTGTGTGCCTGTGCAGAGATCACAGCGCTGCGGTATTAATAAGCTGAATAATTCAGCCCTCATTGGTAATACATCATTTGTTTTGTCTCCAGCTGTTATGTGCCCCCCCCCACCGCCCACCCTCCTTCCCTAGGACGGGACGAGTAGGTGGCTGTACCACTACCAGATTTCCAGCCATACATAAGTTCACCTCGTCTCCCGCTGTGCGGCCCAGCTGTCGTGCTGGCGAGCGCGAGGCGCGTTTCATACGAGGTGCTTGCTCTTCATTCGTGAAGCCGCCCTACAGTATTATGTATTGCTGTCATTAGTAGCAAACTGGGCTTTGAGGTTTATACCTTGGTATATTGGTAATATCGATACGATGTTGTATTTGAAATATCAAGTTCTGTTCACTATTTGTATAGTCTGAGAACATCATATAGTGATTATAATATAATATAATAATTGTGCTGGACTTTTTTGCACGATGTGCAATAAATGTCTTCAGCCCTGTAATGTCTGTCCTGTCATGAATTTTGCACTGTGGGTCTGGGAGGAATGTTATTGTTATTGTACATGGGTGAGATGACAATGATGCTTTACTTGACTTGACTTGGACTGATCATAGCCCCAGCTATCTGGATTAATGTAAACTAAAACATGTCATAACTCATGTACCAGTGAAAGACGGAGGAGGAAGTTGTACCTTTTTCTCCAGAGTGTTGTCTCGTCAAGATATGTTGGTTTGATGCACAGGGGCCCATTGTCAGCTAGGCAAGGCAGCGAGCCAGAATCACGCCGAGTGTGTTTACACACGCGATGAGTGTGACGC
>JAODKL010000062.1:1197660-1222767 GCA_026780765.1 Petrocephalus schoutedeni
CACCAACAACCATGCCACGTTCAAAGTCACTTAAATCACCTTTCTTCCCCATTCTGAAGCTCGGTTTGAACTGCAGCAGTTCGTCTTGACCATGTCAACATGCTTAAATGCATTGAGTTGCCACCATGTGATTGGCTGATCAGTGATTTGCGTCAATGAGCAGTTGGACAGGTGTGCCTAATAAAGTGGCCGGTGAGTGTATATATACTGTATATATATATATATATATATATATATATACACACACACATTTTTTGCTGTAACTGGTCTATATGAAGATGGTTTTACATTTACAGAGATTCACCTTTACATGACATTATGTGACTCTTAGCAGTCTTAGCATGTAGCATTAGGTAGGTTAGCGTATGGAAACACTGGATGGATAGTAATGATGGCCAAAATGACACTTCATGGAACATTTGCTGTATTTCTGACCCCACAAGGTGGTGTCATTTGCTGGCTGCACAAAGCATGCCCAAAGAGTAAACCAACAGCACCTTCTAGTAGCTTAGCATTAGCATGCGATTGTCACGAGAGGTGCTATGGCTGAACCTGCCTTGCTCTAAATTAAGAGAATTAATTAGTCTGGGGAAGCTAATGCTGACGTGATGAATGCCCACAAATCTCTCCTCATTAATTCCCTCCTTTGATCTACTAGCTGCTAATGTTGTAATACAAGCTGGGACTTCTTTGGCACAAAGACCATTAATCATTAATATTCCCTCATCCAGTGACTCACTGGACATGATCATCCAGGCTGGACCTTGATTTAGCATTCTGTTAAAAATGTAAATCCTGGGAGCTCTGCCTGTAGTATTGGGCTTACTATCTTTCCTGTTCTGCAAGCGGAGAAGGCCTCTGCCATCATCCTATCACACCTGTCCTTCCTCTCATCGATCGGTGCGATCTCTGTAGCCAAGACAAAGGGGATTGTGGGTAAATGGGCTTTTGAGTGGCTGTCTGACAGGCCTGTACCTAGAGCTGCAGAAAGATGACAGAGTTGCCACCTGTGTTGCACAGATTAGAAAATGCCCCCCCCCTTTAATTAGCAAGCCTGATGCCATGTGCATGTCAAATCCACCCAGCTGTAAAATACAGTCTTATTCTAATCAGAACCCATCAAACCGATCAATGTGTGAATCAAAATTTACATTTGCATTTACATTTGTTTAACAGATGCTTTTACCCAAAGCCACGTACGTAAGTGATGCAACTAATAAATCTTACAGATGAGTCAGAATGAACTGTAACTGAAAAAAATGCACAACCCGTCACATTGCACTGTTTGATTTTTTTTCCATGAAAAAAGCGGGCAGTCACATGACATGACACTGGCCTAACATTTTGACAGAGATGCAATCAACACTGAATCCCATGGAGTATTTACACATAATCAGCATGTGATGCACAAACTCAGCAGAGCAGTTTGCTGCATGCAGTGAAAACTTAAGCCATTCTCCTGTTATCACGGTCATTTGCTGACCTGCGCTTAGGTGCATGATACAATCCAAAGACGTCCTAAGGTACACATCCTGTGTGAATGCAGGTTTTTCATTATACCCTCCACAAGCCGTGACACCAGAAGATGCCGTTAAAAAGCGTCAAAAAGCACCTTTTTAATCTTAAACAGCAGACATTGTCATATAATGCGCATGGTGCGATTACTGCATGTGGAAGGACGGTACAGTGCAAGGCAGCTTCAGAGACCATGCTCACTCTGGGTAACTGCTGGCTAGAAGTACTGATCAAAAATGATCTTTTTAATGCTGTTTTTAATAAAAATTACCACATGGTGACCTTAGAAAGAAAGAGATTAGATTGTAGCACACCAAGCACATCCAATGCCAAATTTAAAGTGTTAAAGCGGGCTGGTGAATGGCAGAGTAACTGAATGACATCACTGCGTGACGGAGATGACGAGAGATGAGAAGCCGAAGCATGCAGCACTCGTGTAAAATACTAATGCAGTTCCCAGAATCTTGAACGCGGTGTTTTCTTGAATTATAGCTTTTAACATCACATTATCTCTGATCTCTGACTGATAACGAGACAGATGGATGGGTGAACAACATGTATTATTAAAGGCTTCCTGATAGATCCCCCGTCTCAGCCGGGAGGCCTTCACGTCCCGAGTCCTTCACATCGACCGCCCCCCCCCCCCCCCCCACAAAGTCTCATTCTGTTGCTTTTCCACACTCCCTGTTCTTGTGCCAGACTCTCACGTGTCTGCTAAAGGCACCCGGTAAATTTTTCTCGTATGCTTTTAAAGATCAATACCCGAGGTAACCATTTACAGGCTCCTGGCCAAGATGAGGCGTTAATGCTGAATTCATTCTCTGGTCAGCTTTTATCAAGATAAGTAATATTTCAGCATGGTGCAGGATTTCAGCGCTGCCGCCTCGCTGCAGGAGTTATCGGCACATCTCAGCGTTTAACACCCGCGATAAGGGACCCGGGCCGGGCCCATAATGTCAGCCAGATTAATATGTGTGTTCCTAATGATCGGCCCTAACCCCGGGCACGGGCTAATTTGACACAGTTTATAAAGTGGCCCCGGCGCTGTCTAATGTTTGCCTCAACTGCCAATATATTTATGGATGTGTTGTAAATTTCGGTATGGGGGTGGGGGGGAAGCCAAACCAGCTGTCCCATGGAATCCGCGCATGCAACTGGGGCCGGCAGCACAGAATCCATTACCAACACGCGCCAGTCTCAGTGATTACCCTGCTTCTTGGTAGACCATCTCCTCCCATTATTTCTTTGGGGGGAGGGGCATTGATAGTTCTGCCAATCACAGGATGGCGAGCCGTAAATGAATTTCCACACAGCTGTCTTGCAGGCTGTTAGCCTTAACGAGAGCCTGACACGCGTGTCTGTG
Organism: Petrocephalus schoutedeni; assembly: GCA_026780765.1. Taxonomy (NCBI): domain Eukaryota; kingdom Metazoa; phylum Chordata; class Actinopteri; order Osteoglossiformes; family Mormyridae; genus Petrocephalus; species Petrocephalus schoutedeni. The sequence goes on from JAODKL010000062.1 coordinate 1,200,539, forward strand.
TGCGTGCTGTCCGTGGGTATGCGGATGTGTACGTGGTTGCACTCTTAAAAGATCCCGTGCTACGTTTGCGGCTCTGTTTCCACTGATTATCTGTGCAGCATTAATGAATCTAAAGCCACGCTGAACAATGCAGCCTGACATTTATTAAGCATGTAATGGTTGTTTGTGATTATAAGCATTGCAGGGCAATGTCTGTCGCACAAAACACATTAATCACGCTCGCACCGTCCAGTGACAGGATTGAGGAAAATGGTATGAACTGAAAAATGAATCTAGTTATATAAACAAATCTCTTTCATGCATGTATTCATGTAAAAGATTTGGCTGCTCTTCATGAAACGCTTGTTGGGACTTTTACTAAATAGGGCTTATTATCATAAACACTGTAATTTATATGAATAATAGAGGAGCTATATCTCCTAGGCATTCTGCTTCTTGGCTACAGGATAGTCGGTGTGGTTTTTACTGCTGCATTCATTTTGTGTTGCTCTTACGAGGATATCACCGCTAGAAGAAGGTTCCTTAGTGTGTGATTAGAACCCAGGCCTCTCTGAGAGGAAGCGGCATGATTCGTTTTGGCTAGTTTAACAGGCTGTACAAACAATTACACTGGATGACAGATTACGGTCCCCAGCCATGCAATTCATTTTATATGAAGTGCATGGTAATAGAAAACAAAACTGTAAAAAATAAGAGTGCATCTTACAAGAAGGTACAAAAACACAGTGATGACTGTGTGAGAATTATTGTATTAAAAGCTTCAAAGAACGTGACTGTTTCACATTGGTGGTTTATTTTATATTAAAACTCCCATGGAGCTAGAGGCTGTAATGGGTGCGGGTCAACTTCAGATACAAAGCCGGATGGTTGAATGTGTTCCTTCAAGGCAGCATGCCCTTGCTCTTCAGCCCACGCACCGGCCTGCCCACGAGCAGGCCTGCCCACGCACTTGCCTGCCCACACTCCTGCCTGCCTACGCGCCGGCCTGCCCACACACTGGCCTGCCCACGCGCCGGCCTACCCACACTCCTGCCTGCCCACGCTCCTGCCTACCCACACGCTGGCCTGCGCACGCTCCTGCCTACCCACACGCTGGCCTGCCCACACGCTGGCCTGCCCACACTCCTGCCTGCCCACGCTCCAGCCTTATGTGCTCCAGGCCACATATCTGCCTTCTCACCTACTCCCACGCCAACCTTTCATCCTGCTTCGAAGTCACAGTGCCAGAGTCAGTTGACATCACGGCATGGTTAATAGATGACAGGGTATGGTTAAACGTTTTGGCAAACCTGTACACCTAGTGCACAACATCCCTGGGGAGCCCAAGCTCAATCAGTCTCCCTGACACCTTTAATATGAAAGGAATGCCCACTCCATACACCAGCACATCCCTCCTGAGAAAGCCATGTCAGGACTATATTCAGATGTCCTCACTAAACAACTTTGAAACACCTCATGCTGTCAGATTCCTTACTTTGGCTGAATGAGAGTCGGGTAGCTTGGCCCTTGGGGAGGATTGGTACGGAGTTCAGGCAGAGCACATGGCTGAAGTGGCCAGTCTGAGAGCTGCAGGACCACATTAGATATTATTACAGCATTAGGGGCCTTTAATATAATGTACTCTGAGGAGTTTGTAGGAGGATTAGCTGCACTAACAATATTAATGACGGCTTGTGCACTTGTGGCAAAGGGGCCAGGATTCACCTTGTTTGTTCATCATTATTAAATTACATTCTTATATTCTATATCAAGTACCATAGTTCCCGGTCTGTTTTGCTCAATGATAATCTTCATGTCAAAGTCAGATATAAGATTGCGTCGGTATTTAATTCAAATTAGCTGTAGCTGTTTGAATTTCACAAAACCAAAAAAAAACAACATATCTGGAAAATGGCCATAAAAGTTGGCATCCTGGCTGAGTGCCCCCCCCCCTCCCCTGCATATTGCCCCCCTTGGCAGGACGTGAGATGGTGACAGGCTGTGCTTCGTGGACGGTATTCGGTGCCGCCCAATAATTATTCCACCTCATAAATAAGTATATAGGCAGTTGGTATATATTTAAGTAATGCCTGACAGTATGCTAGCTGACTAGCAGGTTAGTTTCTGGCTTCCCAACAACACTTTATCCATTATAACATATTCCATTTATTACCTGACTCATCAGACTTTACAGAGATTTTTAAAGCTGTTTAGGACGCCCTGCTCATTATTTCTAATGATTTTTATCTTTTCAGAATTCTCCATCTGTCTCCAGTTGACATAATGTAATGCAATAGTAATTAATCGTAATATTATCACCTGAGACAAATTATTGCTGGAATATAATCGAAAACATATGTACACAAGCTGTATTTACTGTCTTTAAACGCAGAACCTCCTGGTAATGATTTCTGGGGGATTTAATTCAGTGGAAAAGAAACCCCACTAAATCAGTTTTGTGTTTCGGTAATTAAAGGTTTCACTTAGGCTGGCATTTAAATTAAAATCCCAGCACTTAGAATAAAACGTAGGCCTACAAAAGCAGCGTGGGTTTGGACTGGCTACCTCTTCCGGTGCACCAACACAAGCAGAACACATGATTTTAGCAACAATATCAGCAAGAAGTCATGGACAGTCAAACCAAAATGGTGTCACAGCACTAAAACTCGGCTAGTCCGTGGTCACATAGCCTCTAGAACATTATGTCACCTTACTGACAGCTGCAGATCAACTACAAGCTATGGCAGATTTAAAAAAAAAAAAAAAAAAAAAACTTTTCATTGGGATTCATTCAGACCTTTGTATGTTAAATAAATAAATAAATGCCAATAAACAGCTTTGCTGCACCACGAAGTATGTAACACTAATTTACTGTGGAAGTTTAGTCAATAAAGACCAATAGACGGCATTTTATGGATAAAAGAAAGAGAGACCAGCTCCAGCCCCCTGTTATCCGGTAATGAGTGCAAATGAAAGGCCATTAGCAGCCCACCGGCGGGCCAAACCATGCAGCCCTCATTGATCGAAGAGAAAAGAGTTATCAAGTATGCAAGTATATTTCTCCAAGAAGTATTTCGAAACTTATTGACGTTTAAAGGAGGTACCATCTAAAAGGATGAGCCAATCAGAGCTGCCAGTGACCACTGCTCGACAGTGCAGCTCTGCCTGGCAGATCCTCATCGCTGCTCTCTTGGCATTAGGCAGATTTCCTTATAGCTCCACTGTCTAAACTGACATTAGCCTGGTCTAAAAATGCTAATATAGCTTAGAGAATGAGCCTGCACCCCCCTCCCCCAGGTCACATGTCAATGTCCTGCTCTGCCTGCATCCATCATACATGTTCAAGACAAAACATTTTATACATTATCACGGGCCACAAAACAATATTCAAAGACTCCAGATTCAAAGACTCCAGGTTTTATTGCCGTTGTGTTACACACTGAGATTACCTTAGTGACTTCCAAAGCTGAAGCTATATAAATGTGAAATAAATGAAGTAACAGATATAAAACTGAATTATTAAACAAATAAACTATGCAGTGAACATATATGTAGCTAGTCGAACTATTAACGAGACAAGTTATAAAGAGGAAGACTGTGTAAAACTACCTAGATGCGCAGGAGAGACAGGTGAGCAGAATTTTAGGCTATTGCACACATTTGCATATTACACAATGTATGATGATTTCCATGAGGCTGCAATGGTCTGTTATTGTACAACAACAGCATTACAATGTAATGCATTGTACAACAGCATGCTTAACTGTGGAAGGAACTTCAAGATCTAGGTGCCCATCATGTTGCAAAGAAGATTTATCCAGCTCCTGTCAAAGCCATCAAAACATAACAAGTACACAGCTGTTTATTTATACCAGCCACTATGTATTTAACACTGTCCTGTTCTAATTAACCGATTTATCTAATTAAGTGTAAACAGTGCTCAAGCTCCCAGCAGTTTGCTCGTTTCAAGTTTAATATCAAATGCAGTCTGTAATTCATGTTGTTACTATATAATTATATAAAAGTAATTTGAATAATTGTTTCTCCAAGTACAGCATCCACCATGTACGGCCACATGACAAATAATGACAACTTACCTTCTGTTACTTGACTTCTGCACATTAATTTGCATAATCAGATGTGATCGGAGCGACGCCTTTCACGTGGCGCTGTATTCGCCGTGCCGCGCGCACCTTTCTGCGGGAGCCAATCAGAATTTGCTGAGGGCGGCGCGCGCAGAACCGTTACCTCCGTCACCGGGGGGCTGAAGGCGCCAAAAGCGGAGGCAGCAGAGAAGTAGCTTAATTGCAGATTAACTGCCTTTGTAGCGCACGGTGTGTACCTCGAAAAAGTGCCTAATGGCGTGTTCTTCCTCGGCGAAGTTGTCAGGGCTGACATTTAGATAGCTTTCATAGCGGCGGTGCCTCGGAACGGAAAGCGGCAAAGATAAAAGTTTATCGACTTACCCTTTCACTTACGGCCGTGTCCCGGCTGAGCGCTCGAAGACCGGGTACGAGCGACGCCTGCGGAAAGAGGAGCGCAGTGAGAAGGCGGACGAGCGGCGCAGAGGCGGCACACACACGGCAGCATGCAAGGTGACCCAGACAACAAGGCCGAGACCTGCGTTACTATCAAAAAAGTAAACCAGTTCCGGACACACGGAGTCAGCGTCTTAGCGCTACAGAAATCAGACTTAAACTTCGATTGCCCTATGCCATTCTCACAATCCTTTTGCTTCTGGTTATGTAACATACGTTTAGTTGGGCAAAAAATAATATTAATTTTAGTCGCTTTTATGGATTACAGTTATTTTCCCTTTCGTTTTGGTCGAGTAATTTTTCGAAGCCTCTAGTTAACATTGATTAGCGGTTTTAAAAGGCCTAGGCACCTATTTGGGGTTAAGTTGGCAAGGTTTACTTTTTTAAATGTTAGTAACTTTAGCATTTATGATTGGCATACGCAACATTAGTTATTGTTGGGGTTACCTGGTTAACGCTTATTCGTCCTGTGAGTCCTGCGATCTATTGTCTAAGCATCCGCCTTGGGATCTACTAGCCACAAGAGAGAGTTCAGTTCTAAAGAGGCCGTCAACGGCGCTGATATTTAAAGCTCTGGAGATTACAGATTGGGCTGGATAACAGAGAAAGCAGAGGGAGAGAAGACATGTGTGACAGCGACGAGTAGTTAAGCCAGAGACACTACAGACTCACTGCTAGGAGTGAGGAAGACAGACAGTGAGTTTATGCAATGCTCAAATGTTGATGGGGTGGGGGGGATTTGAATATGCTGGCTGGGGAGGGGGGTGCAGTCATTTCAGCAATCCTTCCGTGATGGGGAGTGTGTGTGTGTGTGTTTGTGTGTGTGGGGGGGGGGCATTCTTACCTCAATCTCCATAACACTCAGAAACACGCTATGGCAAACAAGTCAATCAGAATTGGTGTTTAGTAAGATCAAGCTTAGAGGTGCGTTTAAAAACTCATTTATTGTTCTAAACAATTGCTTTTTCATTAACATGTTATACAATTATGTGACTAGCCAAGGAACAATTTAGCTCTTTAAAACTTAACTTTAAAGTTATTTCTAACAATACTTCTTAGTGTATTAATACATCTTATCTATTGTTACACAAAAAGGACTTAAGACAAAATTTCTAAAATTCATTTTTTTGACGGATCCTTTTTGATGTATCAACCCAGTTTAGCCATTACTGCAGAAGAAGGAACAAGTCATTCAAATATGTCTATTTGTACAAAAGGGTTTCAGCTTTATTGACAAATTATGGCAAAACAAATCTGACCATTTATGTTCACCTATTTAGAAGCTTACACAGGGCGTGTTATGTTCCTTTTTATTATAGGGTTTATGTACAAATGCAGGTTAAACACCGAACAGAGCACTTATAATTAGCTACAGACATAGCTGATCGCTGTGCACTCAATAACAAAATTAAATTAAATTTACATACTCAGTATTGAACATCATGAAGCTAACAGATATTAAAGGAAAGAAATTATCTACAAGTTAATGTTTCGCATCACTTGCAAATCGGACTCTTGCCGTCGGAGAGGAGGAGGTGCAGCCGACTGCCGTGGAGCCATTATTTTGGACATACAGTAACGTGCGGCCAGGAGGAGCAGCCATTTCCACCAGATCAGCTTGCCAGATTTCAGGGTTTGTGGGTTTTTTTTGTTGTTTTTTTTTTTTCTTTTGCTCCTATATTTTAAAAACAAGTCCATGGTATATTTAAAAAAAAAAAAAAAAAGCACGCTGACAGCGATGTCAGAGGTTAAAAGTTAGGCCGGAGCTTGGCTCCCCGGGGGTCCAGGAAAACAAAGACTGATTACTTTCTTGCTTTTGTCTGTGTGGGGTATGGGGCAGGGGGAGGGGGCACACAGTTACAGGGCTGTCTTTGTTGGAGGTCACAGATGTGGAGCACCTTCAATATCTACCATAGGGCTGCTCTCTGTAGGTCCCTCGGGATAGCCTTGATGATGGTGCCTTCATGCTAGGCCGGGACGCACTCCACTCCTCTTCTGCAAAAAGGCAAATACACCAATAAAGAGTGTACGGGACCCCCCCTGAGAGCATGGCACACACCCCACATGACAGCCCATCGCCAATGGCCAGTCCCACCCGACCTGGCATCAGAGCTGCCTTACAGGCGTGTCAGGGATGCTTCAGAAGTCTTTGGGATGTGAGAGGAAACACTCTGGAGTCCCAGCAACAGCAAAAGAATAAAGGTCAGGATAATGAAAATATCCTAGCAGCTAAGTAGCGCAATGGCGTATGAAATGTAATTACCTCACAGCCATCAGCGACGCTATAATGTAGCCATTATAGCTGTGTGGTGGGCCACTAAGTGTTAACCCTTCTTCACCCCGAACCTATACAGCACAGCTCTGGAGGGTGCAAGCAGACAGGCTACTATCCTCCACCTGTACTCCTACCCTTTTTGGGGGGGAGGGGGGTGTCACAGCTTCAGGTAGCAAATATTTCTTAATGTACTTTGGACCTATCCACCTCTGAGGGAACATGGTGGGCTCAGGTTAGGATCAGAACCAGGGCTGATGGGGGTCACAACCTATATGACATGCTGCCCCCCACAGCAATGGCCCAGGATGCACAACACCCAAAAATGCCTAAGGGACTCACAACCAAATGCTGTGCCTCTGCACTTTGCTTCTCAGTGGCACCCCAGCCTGATGTGATTACCCTCACAGCCTCATGTCTCGTCATATGTTATGTCCCTCTCCCTAGCCTGCCGTGCTGTTTGAAGCCTCATTCAAGCGTGAGGGAAAAAAAAACATTCCAGCTTCACCCACCAGGGGGCCACACTGCTCACCAGTTTACTCCCATACCCTCTATCAGACCATATCCTGGGTTAGGGTATAATTATAGAAAATAGAAATAAATGATCTTTGTGTGTGTAAATATATAAAGAAATGAAAGGTTAATTATCCTTTGCATAAACAAGGAAAAATGGAAATTTCCAGACAGTATGTTATTTCCAGACCACTATGATTCTCTGTTTCAACTCCATCAGAGCCCTTGACTCACAGGAGTGCCTCCATTAGTTTACCTGAAAGCCTTTTTTGTGGTGCTCAGGAGCCTTGAAGAGAGACCTTTGAAAGTAGGTAGAGAAGACACCTCGGGGGCAAACGGATGGTTTCAGAGAAATATCACTGTGGACCCACTAATTCATCTGCGCAGGTATAAGCCCAGAAATGCAGAACCGGGGAGAGAGAGAGAGATCTCCGTTCTCACCAAAAGGCGCTGGGCAGGTAAACTGCCTAGATTAATTATATGGAGTGTTCCTGCCACACTGAGCGTTGGCGGGAAACCTAACCATAACTCACTTATTGGAATGGCAGTCTCAATACTGAATCCCTAACAGCACCAAGCATAAGATCATGTTACCTCCCTCCTGGTTCTCTGGGCTTCTGTGTCCTGACACTGGAGCCAGCTTCACACGCTACCGAGCAAATAGGCACAGCAAGGTAGGCGAACACTAGGGGTTGCCATGCCGGGGGCTCATTGCCGGCATCCGCATGGGGCCCAGTATCCATGCTAATCCTACAAAAGCATGTTTATGACTGCTGGCAATCTGTGTCCATCCAAGCTACACATGCCTTCAGCTGCCGGGGGTCTGGGATTCCGCTGGCAGGCTGTGGATGCAGCAGATCCACTCCAGAGCCGCCTGGCCAGGTACATGGGGCCCTGTCTGGGAGCTGCTCATGATATTCTGTATCTTAGACATCAGGCAGACCCCCTCCCTGTATCTCCCCTCGAGAAAAGACACTTTCTTGCTGCCGCGTGGGAGGAAATCGTTTTTATATAAGAGAAAGGCAGCCCGCGGCTTTCCCTGACGGAGTCAATGGGCCGAGTGTAAGCTACATCTGTCCCTCAGAAGAGCGGTGTGAGCGCCGACTCTGCAGGCCCGAAAAGGAGCCCCAGGAACTGTGGCACAAAGGCAGCAAAGGGCTCGTCGTCAATAGAGCACTTTTTACATTCCGTTCTTGGTCGTGTGAGCAGCGTCAGGGGTCCCTCTGGACACGGCATCTGAAAGGGGCGTCCAGGCAAACAAACATCTGCTGGAGGTCAGGAACTGGGGCACCTGCATGCCCTGATACCATTGGACATGAATAATGCACATTACCCACGCTCCCTAACTCCAGCTGGCACCGTGCCGCCTCAGCCAGACCTTCGATTAGCAGCGGGCGCCCCAGCCTTGGCTCAGGAGGAATTGTTGTTGAGTCGATACATGTGACACTTGGCAAAGTAAAACACTCCCAGGTACTAATCAGGCATCTCAGCATCCCTGCAGGAATCAGTTTGACCCCCTTTTATTAATTGCTACTGGAATCCTGTTCACATGTAACCCCTCCTGGGTACAGAACTCCATGTTTGGAACAAATCTAATCAGTTCATGAAGATCAAAGTTCTGCAAAAGCTGAAAAACGGAAGTTTTCTTTTTATTTTTTCCTAAGGGCAACCGGTAGCTTTTTTGTTCTGACAAAGCAGAGCAACAAGTACAGGAGCAGAGAGGAGAAACAGACGAGCAGTCTTTACCGTAAGTGTCATAGGCGTCCTCGTTTGTGCCGTGGCTGTATTCGTAGTACTCAGAAGCACTGCAGTGAAAGAAGACGGTGGTTTAAGCGGGACAGGATGTCTAGAATATTCTAACACTGCTCACCTCTGAATCATAACCTAATTTTTCACCTCTGCCAAATGTAGCATAGTACTTTGCAAATCCAGAGAAAGACGGAAAGTGATGAATCTGTGGGAGGTACAGGCAAACACTCAAAGACCCCGCCGAAAGTGGAGCAGTGGACAGGCACATTTCTGAATGACTTCCTAACTAGTGCCCATTTTTGTGAAACCAGAGGCATCCTGAGCCAGGGTGCGGGCCTGACATGCTTAACAAGGTGCATTTAGGTAATGGGGCCACGTAACGATCTATGACGTGCTTTATGGGTAATGGACAAATTCAGAGAGGCTTCTGTAGGACCTGCCGTTTTACAATTTAGCTCATCTCACAGGAAATTAACCAGACTAATGCGTTTAATTGATGAAGTTTCATATTGGGGGCTGCTATGTGGAACTGCCCAATTTGACTAGAGAATGGCTTAGACTTCTGCTGTCGTCACAGTAACATATTTGGGGCAGGTAATTTGACACTCGCGTCATGAAAAAAGAGTGAAGGAAAACACCCGGTGTGTTACAGACATGCTGGCTCTGATTAATGATCTGCCCAATGAGCTCAAACATGTACACAATTAACGGCGACCTTACTAATGACCCCACATACTCGCTGTTGCTCACCATCATGGGCTTGGTGGGGGCGGTTTGTGTGGCAGCACGTGCAGTAAAGCAGCTCCTGCCCAGAACAGCACTGCACAATGCAGCACGCTGTGTCTTTAAGGACACTGCCCCCTGATGCATGAAGACCAGAGGCATGTTTACTCTGAAACACACTGTATGCACAGGGACCTCAGAATATCATCATTGTAATTGCTCCTGTGATTTTCAATGAAAGCATTAAAATAATAGAAAGTGGGCCAATATTGATATATATTATTTATGTATTATATATATATTTATGTATATAGTATTTATGACTGGATAATTAGAAGTGAAGATGACTGAATTAATGAACAGATTTATATATAAAAGTTCCTAGTTTCCTTCAGCGGAAGAAGGTTACAGCGGCATGTGCTTAATGTGAAACTGCTGTATTTTGTGAAGATGTGTCTTCAAAACAGTTTAGCTCTTGAGTGAAAATGATGGTATGCCAAGACAGAAAATGCCTGATTAAATAGACGAGCTTCACGTCTCAGAGTTCAGCTGTAATTTTTCTGAAAATAGGCACTGATTGGTTTACATGAATGCAGGAAATGACTTTTCGATCCAAGTGACTGACAGTTATTCAAGTGAAGCTTGTGGTGGCTTTCGACTGCTGTCTGACATCAGCAGTGTGGTGTCCATCCAGCGCCGCCAACAGAACAGCATATCGCTTCACTCTATGACCATCAGTGCTGTTTGTGCCGGACCGAGCCACTATATCTCTGGCTGGTTAACCCAGCATGCCTTTGGATAAGCATCCATTTGGCTAAAAGCATCAAATGAAAGATGAAAACACACACACACACACACATATTTGAGAGACATTCAAATCAGTCCCCATTCAAACCAGTATGTATCTGGGAAAGGGTCTCCAGGCAGCTAATCTGTAGTGGTTGGATCACTTTTTAATTGGTCCTCAAAGTACGAAATTCATGAGAGCAACTACAAAGAACAGAGGCAGACTGAGCAGTCTGTAGCTACAGCCAAGGATCCCAATGAACTTACAGGCACCTGCAGGCCATTGTTTCCCTGGGTGGATACGTACCTCTTTGTCTGACTGCTGTAGGTGTCTTCGTAAGCATCGTAGCTCTGGTCATCATACTCGCCGTCGTATCCATCATCATATGACTGAAAGTGAAAGTGACAAGTCAGCCTGGACACCCTCACAGGGGAGTGTAATTAAATGCAGGGAAGCCCCTCTACAGGCTGTCCACCTGGGGGGCATCTGCCTGAATAACTCATTTATAACTTCAATAATGGTCATGCCTGTTATTTCTTATACACTTTAAAAGCTATAACATGTTGGCTGCATTTTCTTGGCATGCAGCAGGCCAGTTAGACTCTAGTTAGGAAGGAGCCGAATCGCATCAAGTCGTGTAAACATAACGAGCCCTCAGAGAAACAAACTCTCAGGCTGACGCTCCCAAAATCTGATCCATGACCAGATGAGGAAGGAGACTAATTGTTGCGTAGAGGAATTAAGCAAATCAATTATGAAATCCAGAGGGCACGGCGTTCCCTCATTAACAAGATACTTATCCGCAACGAGGCAAGCGGTGCCAGCTCTCTATCGGACATTAAGCATTGGCAGTTGTTGATGAATACAGCTGTTTCCGGAGATTTGTGTGAGGGGAATCAGCTGAGTTATTTAGTGGTGCCTCTGTGCTCAGGATTAAGATCCAACAATACAGGCAAACGGCACAATCTCATGATGAGAGAGGAGTTTTTCTGTTATTTGTACTATTTCCTGTTGAGCCAGACACCGAGGCCAGTGCTAATTTTCTGTCTTCTTTACTTTCGTTCTCGCTCTCATTACGGAGGCTGGGGCATTCACTGCCGAGCGACTGTCACTTTATACACTCCCTGAAGGACACTCTGCAGAACAGGCTCTTCTGATAGCCCAGCCCCTTCCAAGATGATTGTAAATCCAACCGAAAGACTGGCGGGACCCAGGAATTACAAAGCATGGTACTTAGTTTTATATTTCAATAAACACATTTAATTTTTTCTTTGAAGTATGTCCTTTTGGTAATGTTCATTATTTGCAGGAAGGAAAAAGGTCTCGGTAGTTAGAAAATGAGTGGAGAAGAGAATGAATCTTTTCAGTTTTATGCTTGAGTACAATTAAAAAAAAAAATGGCTCAAACCATGGCCACTGTACCTCTGTAACTATCATATCTGCCATCCAAATGTTCCAGGTTGTTCCTTTTCTGTCAGCACATTAGCTGTCCCGGTGTTCAAGGATATTCCCTTTATATTGTGACAGGGCTCTGAGCTCACTGGCTGTCCCTTTGCGCTAGGATGTTCCCTTTATATGGTGACAGGGCTCTGAGCTTGTTGGCTGTCCCCTTGTTCTAGGACATTCCCTTTATATGGTGACAGGGCTCTGAGCTCGTAGGCTGTCCCTTTGTTCTAGGACATTCCCTTTATATGGTGATAGGGCTCTGAGCTCGTTGGCTGTCCCCTTGTTTTAGGACATTCCCTTTATATGATGACTAGGCTCTGAGCTCGTTGGCTGTCCCTTCGCGCTAGGATATTCCCTATATATGGTGACTAGGCTCTGAGCTTGTTGGCTGTCCCTTTGTTTTAGGATGCTCCCTTTATATGGTTATAGGGCTCCAGCTTTTTGGCTGTCCCTTTCTTCTAGGATATTCCCTTTATATGGTGACAGGGCTCTGAGCTTGTTGGCTGTGTCCTTGTTCTAGGACATTCCCTTTATATGGTGACAGGTCTCTCAGAGGTTCCATGATTACATTGCTGGGAGTTTGTGTGAACTGATCGATTCTGTGAATATTTCTCAAACCCCCTTTGAATATCAAGAGGGAGTCATCATTCAGACTGTCCATAGATGGTTGGGTATTCAACACAAGCTATTGAATGTTCTCCAGAAAGGTTTTTTTATTGAAGACAAAAGTTTCACTTTGAGCTTGGGGACATGAGTTGGCAGGGTTTGAACATGTGGAACTGAAAGGATCTTCCATAGCGTTTTTATGTGAATGTGGAGTGTTCAGTGTTAGAAGTGGTTTTTATGTTGTCTTGTTAGCTAATTAACATGCAACATAAATACTTATAAACAGATTTCCTGACCAATCCCTGGACATTATGTGGGTGTCTTTTGACTTGAAACAAGCACAAGTGCCAATATTTCCAGCACATGAAGAAAACAATGGTGTTTGTCAACCATTATTAAGAACATTAAGTGTTGGCAATATTGTGCCATGTTTAAAGCTTGTATTTCACAAAAATGAAAGTCTAATTTTCCGCTGATTCCGAAATTAAAGCATTTGTAATGGTAGACAGCCCTAAGCGGCATTAATTAGCTGTCCTGCACCTTGAATATTAAGTAAATAATGCACCTTCAGCCCCGACCTCAGGCCTGCTTTTTGTTTAATGATCGCTTAAAGCCTCCAAAACGCACATCAGCATTCCGCACTGAAATGCCATCTTGACCGTGTTCCTCCCTGGTCACATAGACCCTTCGTCCCTACTCAAGTGACGGCTTGGTTCTTACGTGACTGTCATTCAAGGCTCACATTTTGTCTCTGTCCTAATTTGTTAAGGGACATTTGCTTCCTAGTGATGTGCTCTACCACAGACTGTGATGTTTGTGCCATGGCCTAGTGTGTAAATATTCACTGTGGAGACATACACCTGTTATACAACAGTTCAGCTAAGCCAGAAAATGACTGAATCCTCCCACCTTGGCAGCTTTTTCTATTTATTGATATTTTGTAATGAAATGAGAAAGTGATTTGAAAGTGGTTTGAATGTTCCTGAGTGGGGCTGCATGTGAATAATTTATGACAGAATCACAGGTTTCTATGTGGGTCAGATTCCCCACTTCTCATGGGAAGTAGATTCCTGCATTTAGCCCTGAAGTAAATTTGTAATATACAGTATATTCCATGAATTGACTGATTATGTCCTACTTGTTACTGGCCAGCCTGGGGTGCAATACTCAGCTACCCCAAGTAGCAAAGGGCTAGCAGGTAGTGTAGTGATTAAGGGCATATACCCCAGGCAGAGCTGGTCCAGGTCTACTGCTGGACCTTTAAGAAAGATTCTTAACCATAGTCCAGCTGCATAAACAGGTCAAAATCATTGGACAAGTGTGAGCTTGCCAGCCAAGTATGATGTATCAAGTACATATTCAGTTGTGAAAGTGCCCCCCGCTCTAAACAGCCAGATAAATTGGCTGTTTGTTGCCCACGTCAGCTGATTTAGGCCCTATGGTTGGCACATCCCTCCTGTTTGCTGGAGGTTTGTCAGGAGGCATATATCAGAGAGCATCTTTTCTGCAGATGTGTAAGGCAGTTGCTGATTCCTGACATGCCACCATCAATCCTTGGGGTACTATCACAAAACTCCCGATTACAAATGGTTGCCTTGCTGTAAACTGACAGCTGACTGAAAATTAGTGGCGCCAGAGAAGCTTCTGGAACAGTGCAGTTTTCTAATGTTCTGAAATGGTTTTTTTACACATGGCTGATTTATTGAGCCGCAATGCCCGCAGACACGCTGACTTGGGTAGATCTGTTATCTCTTCAAACCTGTGTAAAAAGTTCAGTATTTACAAGCAGGCCTCTTATGCTGATTGGGCCTTATAGCATGTACATGTTATTCAGAGTAATATGGCTATACAGCTGTCTCATCTTACAAGGGCTCGTAGCTTTTTAGGAGGAATGTTCGCGAATAAGCATGATGTTTGACAGGTGGATCGCCTGTCTGCTGCGTGTCTCGCAGATCCTCCCCAAAGATGACCAGGCTATTCTGTCTGTTCTCCATTAGTGACTCTGCAGAGCAGACGCTACGAGCAGTTGGAAACGGATCATTTTACTCACGTCAACGAGTCAACTCATGGCCCGAAGTGGCCCCCCTCAGCCCTTCATCGGGAAACAAACTTCAGCTTGTCATGCTGGCTGGTGATTCATTTTAACTAACTGATTATAAATCTGCAGAGAGGGAGAAACACCAAGGGTCTGTGCGGATCAGCGCGCCCAAGATTGGCCTTTGTAACACAAGGTGGAGTCCCTGGAAACGCATGCAATTATCGCCACTAGGTGGCGCTCGGTGCAAATTGTGCCCACCCCCTACCTTCCCTGGGGCCTTTTAAAATAATTTAGCATTCAAAACCGTTCATTGGCGTCAATCATCATCCTAATCTGCCCTATCTAATGCAGAAGCTGCCACCATAGAAATGAGGGCTGTATTTTAATTAAAGGGGAAGGGCTTGATGAGTAGTGCAGGCCTTCCCCTTTAAAACATTCTGCTGTTAAACATCCATTTACATTAATTTAGAAAAGGTACCATCTCACGAACTGTGACGGAGACTATAGCAATGGCGAACTGGAGACACTTCAGTGGGTAATTAATTGACTGTGGCCCCTTCACTGTAACAGACGTATTACGAAGAGCACATATATAATTTGTAAGCCACAGTTAGCCTGTCATACTCTGTTAGTGATACCCCGTCTGCGAGCGATTTAGCTAATCCTGCCTTCAGACCTAAAAAGCTGAGGCAGTATTTATGATAAAACTTTGCTAACGATCCCCATGTGTACAGAATAGGGACTGCAGAAGTAATTTGGTAAAATCTCCAAATATGGATGAGGAACAGGGCTATTAGCTTGTTCTGCTTGTTTGCAGTGTCATTAACCAGAACTCTCTGGAAGCCACAGTCCTGTTCACTTCCACATGCCGTCCCATCAGGTGATCTCCCGAAAGGCTTTGTGCCGGTTCTCTAGGGCCAACACACGGTATTCTAGGTTCATTCAGCCCATGGATGGGGATAAATTGCTCAAGTCCTTCTCTTGGACAGGAAATGATGCAAGGAGACTCACTATTATGAGTTCAGGCAGATTTAAATCCCACTTTGGGATCGAGAGCAGTGTGTATATGAGCATGAACATGGATTTGACTAAATTAAATCTGAGGATTATGTCAGGGATTAAGTTGTTGTTTTGAATCTCACTCCACAGCCTCACCATGTGAGCTGTCCCCTAAGCGACAAGGCCATAGTCCCTTTCTGCCTCTTCCAGAACATTCTCCTGTCTGGTCACTTCACCCCTAGCTTCTGAAACAGCATATGCTGTACTGATTGTCACACATGCTGATTGCGTTGAATAACTGAATACAGTTTAACGTAATGAAGCTCTGATATTTCCATTGGGAAGTCTCTCTATGTTTGAACATTATATTCTGTAGAGGTATGCTGTCAGTTGCTACTCAGGTCAATTAATCAAGCCCAGGGATGGGCTTCTGTTTTCTATGGCCCCACTTAAAAAGTCACTTCATAGCCCCTCACCCCTCCCAGTGTAGTGACCTTGGGGGCCCCACATAAATGTATGGTTTGAGTGGTGGTAGACACTGTCACTGATCAGGTTTTATTTTACATGTTGGTGTTCATTCCACTTATCTAAACTCACTGCTTTGTTCAGAAAGCCCTGTGCTTCCACTTGTGTAACATTTACAAGGACTCCCGGACCTCGCTGCATGGAAAGCTAGGCCCCCCTAATGGCGCCCATCCTTACATTTTAAAACTTGGCAGGAAAACCAATTAATTCCAGCTCCTCTGAACACGCCAAGAGGAAATAAATCAAGCGATAACGCATGGGTGGAGGGCCGAGGCCTACTGTAATTAGGATGGGGGGCACTCAATGCCTGTGTAGTGCTACTTCACTGTCAGCTGACAGCCCCACCCAGCACAGCCATGCGGAGAGAAATGAGGGTCCGTAAGACCATGGAGGCCGAAACACAGAAACAGCAGCTAATTACCCAGACCTGTAGGGTCCCTGCTTAAGTTAGAGTACATTTCCTAGACAGGATGCCAGTCCATCACTGGGAAGGGGACACCCTGGACAGGATGCCAGCCCATCACGGCACAGGGCAGGGGACACCTCGGATGGGATGCCAGTCCATCACAGGGTGGGGACACCTTGGACAGGAAGTCAATTTATCACAAGGCAGGAGACACTCTGGAAAGGCTGTCAGTCTATCACAGGACACAAACACACATTTGGACTGTGGGAAGAAATAGTACAAGGAAGAGTACAAGATGGAGGGGGAATCTCCACGCAGAGAGTGGCGGTGGGACTCAAACCCCTCTAGGCCTGGAAACATGAGCCTGTCCACTAGGGATGCCACGGTCCAGTGTGTCCATGGTTTTTGGGCCACGGTAACAGTTTGGTTTCGGTATATCAATGTTATCTTAGCTCTAACAGGTTCTTTGATTTTAAATCAACAAGGTACTACTACTCACACTTGCAGAGACAATATTAAATGTAAGAGTGAGTAAAGGCATGACAAATGAAGTCAAATCACACAATTCATTATAAAAATGGAACACATCATACTTACAAAACAGGCAATATTAGATATAGCAAAGTGCAGTATAAAGTAATGTGAAATGTTTGTCTCAGGTCGGTTTCAGCTTCACTCCTAGATACTCCGTACAGTTCTGGAATCACTTTGCAGCTGAAATGTGTGCGGGAGGGGATACTGTAACGAGGTTCGAGTACCTTTATCATGTAACGGAATCCCGTGTCTGAAACCACCAAGTAGGGCTGCAGGTCTTTGGTTATGAAATACGCTTTCGTTGTTGAATGGTTGTACAAATAGCCCGATTCTGAAACAATGTGACCAGCGTCTTGATAAAAAGTTATGAACTCAGAAAACAGCAATAAACGAAGTAAAAAAAGAACAATAATTGCAATCTGCAATAGATACAACAAGAAGCATTTTATTTAATATACTAATGCAGCACAGTATTGGAGAATTTCCAGATATAGCAATGTGATTTTGGTGTAATAACTATTGGGGTATTTATACGTTGGTTAACATAAAATAAAAAAAATTAGTTAACACATTTCTCACAAACCTGTCTTGGAGTGATCTAAATAGCAGGGGTGAGAATGATTATGATCATCTCGGAGAACGCATGATTTAAAAAATATATATTGGATATAATCTATGCAAGGAGTAATCATTAAAATTGCTAAGTTAGCTAATCTTTTTCCCTATGCCAAAGTAAAAATATTTTAGCAAAACATTAACCCCCTGCGCTGTCTGTATAAAACCGAATGTAAGAAGTCTGATCTTATTGTAACTCACTAGTGATGTAAGAACTGCATGTGCATAACATGCGATGTTAGATTTAATATCCAACATCGTCCAGCTGTAAACTACAGCCATTTTTCAAATTCAGTACAAACTGCCCCCACTCATGTTGTGCTTTTATTCAGCGCCGGTACCAGTGTTTACGTCAGTGGAAAACCAACACAAAAGAACTACCGAACTTTTGGTACGTTATTGAGGTACCAAAAGTGCCAAAAGTATGGTACTTGCTGCGGTGTAAAAACCTCCGTACTCAACACTGAAGCCAAAATGTTCCCACACAGCAGATTTATAAGATAACGGTGCCTTTTCAAATTGCCTTTTCTCCATTTCGCGTTCACTCACCATGGTCACTCGACCCAGAATAGTTTTGTTTACTTTCCCCTCACTTCTCCAGCATTTGCATTCAAAGTGCTGATAGGCTCCTGGGAAATTCAGGGAAATTATGATTGGTTGTGGAGACACTCTGAGCAGAGCTACAGAAGAAACACATCCCCCTGGTCCTAAGCAGTCCTTATTATTTCCAAATGTACAGAGCGCGTGCACAAAGACCACATTTTAAAAATTAAAGTTTAATGTCGGGCGTACCCGATGTATGTATAGGCCAATCAGTTTGACTTGTATAACTGGAAAAGTAATGGAAGCCATAATCCCAGCAAAAATGGTAGATTACTTGGATTCTAATAATGTTCTGAGGGATTGCCAGTTAGGATTTGGGAGAGGTAGATCCTGTTTAACCAATTTACTGGAGTTCTTTGAGAAAGCTACAAGAGAAATTTATCACAAAAAGGCCTACTATGTGATCTACTTAGATTTCCAGAAGGTCTTTGATGTTGTCCTCCACAAACAGCTCCTGCTTAAGCTCAAAGCTGCAGGGATTCTAGGAAATATAACAACCTGGATTGAAAACTGGTTAACAGACAGGAAGTAGTGGGTTGTTTTAAGAGGCACAGGTTTGCATGCTGTTCAACCAAATAGTTACTTCAACATTAGTTCAAATACAACTAGTGGCCATAGGTGGAAATTAGCGGGAGAACATTTCAAACTGGATTTGAGGAAGCAAACATGCTTCTTTACACAGCATGTTGTTAGAGTATGGAATAGTCTTCCTGTTAGTGTAGTGCAAGCTAAAGCATTGGGTTCCTTTAAATCATAGGTAGATAAGATTTTAACAACTCTGAGCTATTAGTTAAATTCTCCCCAAACGAGGTTGATGGGCCGAATGGCATCCTCTTGTTTGTATATTTCTTATGTTCTTATTGCGGTTCACCTGGGTCTATCGAACTGAACAGGGCGTACCGTACGGTTAGAAAAAGTACCGGAAACCGTTGCACCCCTACTGTCCACTGAGGCAGCACGCCACCCCCATATCAGGGTGCCAACTTAAATATGGTCCAATTTTCGCGTTCTTCTGGGTTTTCACAGGCGTACAGTGCCGGTATATAATTCAGTTTACCATTTCTGGGTCTTGCCATTTCCCACCAACTACATGCTGTATGTATTGAGCTGTAAGAGCCCTGGGAGAATAAGCAGTTTTCCTAACCTTTGTGGCAACTTTAGGCAAGGCAAGCTTATTTATACAGCACATTTTCAAACATGGAGGTCATTCAAAGTGCTTTACATAAAATAAGATCAAGTTATTATGTAACTTTAGTCACATAATATTCTGCTATATCTATGTGCTGTAGGTGGTCTGTGCCTGACTCATGTGGGGTCAGCTGTGCCATTTTCCTTCCGTCTACCGCAAGGCAGCGGCTTGAAAATTACCTCTTTTTTTCTTGGAGCTGCAGACATGGTTTACCCTTGCACACTTACTGTGTGCAGTTTGCACTGTTTCTTCCTTGTGTTGGCATATTCCCCCACCTTGCACAGCCCATAGACACATGGGTCAGCTGACATGGAGACGCTAATCTGCCTTTATCGTGTTTTCCTGGGTTTTTTGTTCTGTGATGGACCGATGTGCCCCACAGGTGGACTTCTCCATACTCCCCTCAGTAAGCTCTAGATTACAACAGCCTTGACAGCCTGTGTGCTTTCTGAACACAGATCACTCGATCAGAGATGATTGGGTGTCCTTTTTTTTGCTCTATGAGTCTTCATTTACCACATAAAACACTGGTCTTTGTATGTGCAGAACATTTGAATGTCAATATTATCATATCAGCAAGTACATGAAATCCTAATTAACTCGGCAAGCCTGACTTATGAACAATTGTGTCAGAATCATGAATCCTACTGCCTCCGAGGCCTTCAGCTCCAACCACAATTAAAATTCAAGACTATAAACAAGCAGTAAGGATTATGTTAAGGATTTTGACAGTGAGTCTGTCTAGCGAGGCTCTGTCTGTTACCGATTCTGCAGCCGTCTTCACTGATGATAATGCCACAATTACCAAGGCTTTGAAAAGAGCCGTTATTAGCTCTTACAAACTAGCTGCGTTTTCAAAGAGCCTGTGTTTATCTCCAAACTCCACGTGGGTCTCTGCCCCCGTTTTGAAATGCTAATGTTTACCCCTGCAAAGCTTTGGTGGCAAACAGAAGGCTTTGTGTTGACATGTTCGGCCTACTGGCCTCCAAAACATTCTAACACGTTACAGTAAAAGCAGAGAAAAGTCGAAACATTAAGCAGAACAGGCACACGTGGAGACATACACATTCCGGTGTGGTTATGGTTGCAGTCCAGTAATGGAATAATTAATAGTTTTTTCATAATTACTCCGTAAAGTTCCCAGTGTCTGTCATTTGCATAGTGGGAAATACATATTTATAGGCTGTTAAAAAGCACTTTGCATGGTGCTGGGGATAAATTATAAAAGGCACAAATAGATTATAATTATTTAACCAAACCCATAAAACTTCCGTAGTTCACATGATCTGTGAGCTCAGCCATGTAACTAGAAACTGGGTGCCTTAATCAAGCTGCTTCTTCTAACCCCACGCTTGTTAAACCTGCATGGAATATGTGCAAGTAAGGCTACGCCCAATTTTAGGCATGCCATCTAGATCCTGTGCTCTGGATCTCAGTGCGCATACATATCCTGGCTCATCCTCCCGCATGCTGAGACCTTAAACCATCTTTCCCGGGGAATGCCGTCTTTCATTGCCTCATGAGCTAGAAACACTGTTACTACAAACCCCATCACCCTCTAAACACCAACCGGCACTGAACAAACAGCATTTCTGTTTCACACAAAGAACATCCCATGGGAATATTCCCGTCTATTACTTACCGCATGCCTGCGTGTTCAGATTTAATCTCATTGCCTTCTTGTATGATAACACTCAAAATGAAACGGCATTATAAACAACACCGTGCAAGTCTTCCTTTGGGAGGCATGAAGGAGCCAGTCATACTAGCAGAAGGGTGCATTTGGTCACTGACGATCATGGACCAGCACGACCTTTGCCAAGTCAAACAATGAGCCTGTATTTCTTGTTCTGCTAGCATAGAGCTATTTGCCTATTTTCTGTTTCATAGAAAGTGATGAAGACATTCTTCATCACCAGTGATGGGGAAGTTACTCACAAAGTAATCCATTGCAGACTAGTTCAGGGCCAGGAAGTACAAATTCAGACCAAGGTTTTGTTTCAACCAGCCAGTTGAGCATAAAGTGTAGCAGTCACAGAGTGCTCTACTGGTCGGTGTAACAAAACCTTGGTCTAGATCTATACTTTCTTGACCTGAAGTTGTCTGTAATGGATTACTTTTGTGAGTAACCTCCCCAACACTGTTTATCACAGCCAGAATATCGTTGCGTGACTATCACCACATGACTGTTGCTGCATGTCTATCACTACATGACTATTGCCAAGAAATTATCACTTTGTGACTATCACCAAGTGACTCCTGCCTTCTGACTTTCTCCACCTTTCACTGAAGAGGGTGTTCACTGTCTTGAATGGGCTTATTACTCATTCCATTTGGCTCTAAAGTTCATCGATTCTTGAGTGAGAAGTAGAGCGTTTAATTATAAATGGACACACATAACCAATAGCGGTGATGATTTATAAGGGTATAAAACGCACAGTTTCTGCATGGAGAATGAAGAAATACAGTCCCTCTCACTTCTTTACTGTCAGTGTGATGGACGGCCCTTCACAGCCCTGGTCCTATACCAGACATTTGTACAGTCTGCAGCTTTGCACATGAATACAAATTAAATTACACATTACACTCTGACATTTGTATTTCATCTGACCCATTTCTCAGAAGAGCACTTTCTGTATGTATGTAGGATTGGCCGTTTTTAAGACATGCAGAGCACAGGTGATAAAATATGAAGTGGCACCCCCCC